>JAAAKE020091899.1:1223-11936 GCA_010014785.2 Anisolabis maritima | reverse complement strand
GAATGAAGATTTGAAGAACCCCCTGGATGATGGGGTTTATGGAACAGGCAGATTGCAGAAAGTGTAATAAGGGCAGAGTAAATTTTAGCTACTCCACAGATAAATCCTACCATTCGTTTGTGTTTGGTTGCTGGAAGATTTTCGATTAATCCAGAACATACTCGGACTGATCTAAAACGCTCTTTAGCAATTCATCAAAAAATCCAATAATGAATTGGTCATTTACGACCAACGAACTAATTTACGTATTCACGGTATAAAATCTGATTTATTTTTAATTTTGTATTTTTTATTTACAAATATGAAAATAATAAATATTATGACAGTAAGAGTGAAATAAAATTCTGGAAGAAAATTACTAAACCTATAAAATATTTAAAAAAAGGTTCTATTAAAGGCAAGGCTTTTTCTTTCCTTAAAAAAATATCTTTATATTTTCAATTAATTCAAAAATTGGTAATTTTTTAAGGAAAGTAATTTATTTTTGCCTAAAAATTAAGGTAATCCTGATTTCAATTATCAATCATTAGCCTAGCGGTCGCCAACCTTTTAGAATTCATGGATCAGTAACTCAAAATTTGAAATCTCGCTGGCTACTAAACACCCTCCCCCCCCTTTATATGATAGGATATAAAAAGTTTTATAATAATGATTATTATACTTTCATTTATTAATCAGAAGCGATATCAACGTTTGTTTTTAAATATAATTTAAATTTACACGTGCGGAGTATAAATTAATCTACAAGCGAACGTTCAATTGAAAGAACGGCGCTACAGATGACCAATGGACCGGTTGGCAATCGCTGATTTAGGCTATATGCTTTCATTAAGACGAGGAATTAGTGCGAAGCCTAGTAAAAAATTCAAGTTCATCGTCCTTTCGTCCATATTCAAGGGAGAGGGGAGTTTTCCGAAACTTTTATGTCTGAGCATAAATAATAATATTTATAGAGAGCTAATTAAGGTATCGGGCAGAAAATATTTTCCCTTTTTTTTTATGTCTAGCTCATCATTTTCTGCTAATTTGTTCAAATAAAAATTTGTCAATTTATAAAATCATATAAGATGAAAATGATGAAAATTCGAATATATGCCATGTCTTTTTTATACCAAAAAAAAGGCCAAATGAATGGTATGGTTAATTTACTTATTAAAGGAAGAACGTTAGATGTTAACGAATAAAAAAAAGGCAATACGTCGGCTTAGATTATTTATTAAGACTTTAACTTTTTGGGGAAAATGTTTCACTTATCATCAGGACAAATATCGCAATATTATTTTCTTGATTCTTTGCTTTATGAAGAATACAAATTTGTAGTCTTGGCTGGATATATAGATGCTGGGTTTTTGAGTTATACCAAAACGTCCCATGTTAATTAATAATATATATGTAAAGATACCTCGCATTATTTATGTATCTACGATGATTGTTGGAAGGAAATAATATCTACGACTTTTGTCCTGAATGACGCATAGTCTTCAAAACGTTGATGAAGCTCTTCTGGGCCTCTGTATCTTTTTTTTATTCCTTACTTCAAATAATGATGTATTAGCCTTGTTGTTTATTGTATTCGTATAACGAGACTTCACTTAGCGCGCAATAATTAATTAACAAAATCTGATGACCTTAATTTTAATATATAAAGGCAAACTTAGCTGCTAAACATCTTAATTTATAATATACAATATTCGGAAAAAAATTATTGACATTTTTGTTATTTATATGTTGAGAGAGAAAAAAAAAAACTTGCATTTTTTCTTCTTATTTTGTTTCATATCCACGATATATGAAATTGGATTATGATATATGAAGGGGCTTAATGAAAAAAAAAAAGATAATGATTCAATTTATTTTATTTTGGGTTATGGAAATATCAAGAATCTTGAGGGCCCGGGTGAAGGGAGAAACTTTTATGGGTCTATCTAGGAAATTAAAAATTTATTTTATATTCGATACATACTTCGAGACGGACTAATAAAAAATTATAGTTAACTTTTTTGTAGTGAATCAAGAGGCCCCGGGAATTAAACTCAGGATCTCCAGCCTATCTGGAGGATCGGTGTTCTTACTTGATTTACATCAGATCACCAGACAGTCGACCACACCAGCAAAATTATTATTATTATAAACCATTATTTATTAGATATTATGATTAAAGTTGACAAGTGAACATTTTTTATAAAATCACTCTTTGTAATTAGTGGAAGCAAAAGGAAGCTGACTGGAAAGGCGAGAGATACTGGGTTCAATTCCCAAGATGATATGGTTACTTAATCCTCCAACAGAGGAGGCAGTGGCTAAAACGGATAAGCTGCGGATTACGAATTTGGAGTATGAAAATAGCTCGGGGTTCGAATCCGCCTTTCCAACTCTGCCAGAAGTCTCCTCAAAGGATAGGAAAGGGAGAGATAATCTCGCCCCCCATAAAGTGGTATCACAATGGGCCATTACTGGTCTAAGTGAGTCTCCCCAATGGAGGGTGGCAACCACCTCAACCTTACCTGACCTAATTTTCCAGCAAAAATCTACTCACAAAACTGTTAAATTAAAGGTTTTTTTTTTTTTTTTTTTTCCTAAGGGGGGAAAGGGGAAGGACTTTGATTGAACCGCACTTGCTAGTTGGTTAGAGACATCGCATGCATCCCAGAGATCGGGAGCTATTATATAATATTGGAATTCTTAAAATTCCCGACCATCATTTCTCCTCAATTGGTTTAAGGTTTTTTGAGAGTTTATTTAAAAAAAAAAAAAAAAAACCAAACAAAATAAGAAGAGAGTCCAAATGATTTTTTTTCTCTTTAATATTACATTTCTAGCCATACTTTTATAACTTTAATCGACTTCCAATTTCCTAAACGATCCTGCAACTCCATAAATTCCATCCTCCCATTCCATCGTCTCTTTTTTGCCAATTTCAATCTTCATCTGATTTAAAGCTTCAATTGCTTCCCGTCGAGCTTCCATTTTCACTTTAAACTCAGCTAAAAAAAGAAAATAAAATATCATTATTTATTATTTTTTAATCTAATCTCTAGATAAGATGATTTACCAATCATATCAGCTAGTGGCACTTGACCACCGTATTCTTTAGGAAGTATTTTAGGATTGATATTCTCTTTTAAATCATCCAGACTAGGATGAAGCTGAAAAAAAAAATTTACAAAATATATTAAAAATTAATTTCAAAGTTGCGATAACTTTGGCATTTGAATTAATAATTCGTACTTAAAATTACATTGAAATGCTTATCTTAGTGCGCCCCTCTTCAAAATTATATTAAAAAAAAAAAAAACACGAAAGTGAAATATATTTTTAGGCCAAATAACAATATATTTGGAGCACATGAATCGGGGGCGCAAAGACCATCAATGCCGTCAAAGAACTTGAAGCAGGATCTTTATTGACAAATTTAATGCAAGCTTAAATTTTAATTAAATTATTTTCACTGTTCATTTGAAAATAAATTTATTTATTCATTAATTAAATATAGCTCTAGCCTCCTCTCATCGGAGCCTCCCCCTTTTTTAGCCCTCTTCCTTGAACTGTCGTGTCAATAGAAAAAGTGGCTAAACAATTAAGTGATTGTTTAAATAATTAAATAATTTCATAATTATGATAACTGGCTATCCACCTAAATATATATTATTACCAAGCGAACCCTTTTAAGGTGCCCATTATTGGCAACGTCGTCACTAGACGATATATTGTATATTGGGTAGTCGAAAAAGTCTTTTCGTATTTTGTCCATAGATGTCGTTGGAGTCGTATATCTCCAGTGCTACCAATCAATTAATTATCAATATAAAAAAAATTACTTGAAGTTTGATTAGAAATACGAAAAGACTTTTTCGACTACCCTATATAATTAATACAATAGCTTAAGCTTAAGTCCCAGGTGATGTTATTCCTTAGGAATATATTGCGGGTGGATTTTAGAAAGTCGATCTCCTTTGTTTTCTACACTCTTGTGAGTACGTGGATGGCGACCACGAGTTACCCGAGCTAAGGTTGCCATTTCTTCTCATCCCCATAAATCTCTCCCGCCTCATTAGGCATAAGGATGTGAGATGGCCGATTTGATTTGTCCCCCCCCCCCTCCCCCAGTTCTATTGATATCTTTTTGTGCCCACCCCGAATTATGGATGAATTTTTTGTAAGTGAATATAACTCGGTTACTAAAAAAAATTTCTTACGTAAATTCTCTTGCGAAGTTTCTCACTGAGCAGACCCAAAAAGAACTCGAATACTTTGTTGGCGTAATGTGGTACGTTAACAAAATGAGTTGATTTGTGGCGCATCGGAGTGGAATTCTTTAAAAAAGAAAAAAAAAATACAATTATTTTATCCAACTAAAAACTTTTTTATGTTTTCTTTTAATAGCTAAATTATCGGCTATACCGCATAAAGCCTCCTGAGTGAATAGAATAAAAATAATAATTGATTACTTGGATGCAATTCAACATTCGGTGAATATCGGAGAAGGACCAGAGGCTCAGGTGGGCAAGGGAGAGGCCAGATTCATCGTTCAGATGACAAAAGCCTCTAATCTGCGATTCCTCTTCGTCCATTAATACTTCCACAACCAGAGAATGAACTCGAGCCATTTGGCTGCTCGAATATCGATAAGGGTCAAATCGTCCTGCACAGGATAGAATCACTTGTCGTCCATGATCGTCTCGTCGTAGGAGAGGAACCAAATACCTGCAATTTTTTTTTATTTTAGTAAAATTAATGATATTTGCTGATTAGATTTCATCAAATCTTCAAAGACTGAAATTGTTCTCTTCATTAAAATCGAAATTATGAGAACAAAGAGAGAGAGAGAGAAGAGAAAATTGGAACGGATTCTATTCTCCGACTTAAAACCTATTGCAGCGCCCCGGATAAAAAGACAAATTGCTGCCCCTTAAGAATATATATATATATATTTAATTTTCAATAAAAATCAAATCAACGCACTGTAAATTTTTAGCGAACGAAAAAATCGATATGAAATTTTCTATTAATTGAGTATTGAACACATCAATATTTTTCTCACACTTACAGCCAAAATGGCGCCCCGGACAAATGTCCGCCCCTAGAGCGGGCGCTGCCTACCGTAATTACAACTATCAGTATCAATTAATTTTGGACAAGCACCGATTTTATGTTTGGTCGTATTTAGACAACTTGAACAGAAACCCAAAATATTAATATTAATTAATACACATGGTAAAAATTAAAATACAAAATCTGGTGTGACTAAACGCATATCACACCACTTTCTCTTACCTAAGGTAAGGAACGCTGAATGATGTTTGTCACACCAGGTTTTTTTCGTAGGTAGGCATTTTCTAATTCATCTCTTAATAGAACAATGTACAGACAATTTAATCAAAATAATTAGAGTAGTTTAAGAGAAAATAACAAAAAACCTAAAAACGTACAAGTGTAAAGTGGGTCTCAAACAATTTTGGGGAATGAGGGTTAATACATTTCAAAGATCACCTAATAAATAATTGATTTATGAATTTTAATCAAAATCGTTAGAACTGATTTCAAGAAAATCGAAAAAACTAAAAAAGTACATCAGTACTAAAGAAAGTACTTTACCATTTTTTTTTTTAAAGCAAGCGACGAGGGTTACTAGCTTACGGGTAAATATTAAATTTGAGCCTCGAACGATTTTTTGTTTTTGATCTTGTTTACAGACACACTCGAGACCCATTTTTTTTTTTCAGAGGACCTCAAAACGTGTATTTCCGTCGAAATCTCTTTTTTTTTATTTGAAGTATTTTTCAGCATTTTAGACAATCTAGACTCCATCCTTAATTATCTATCTATTATTATTAAACGAGTTAATCTTGCATATATCTATAAATATGTACCTCGAAAACGGCTCTAACGATTTTGATGATGAACTTTAATAAATTGAGTGGGTGGAATCCATTGTGCTAGTTTTCATCTTTTAGAAAATTCATTCAACCGCTGTACTGATTAGGATGAAATTTTCAGCATCTAACGATTTTGATGAAATTGGGGCTATTTACTAATTCGAGTGCAAGAAATCGTATGGGCCAGGTCTTATCTTTGGCAACTTATATTATTTAGAATGTTTCTATTTATTTGGGACTAATTTTCATGAATGACCTTTTCTTTAGGACTTATGACTAATTGCAAAAGTTCTAGCTTTGAAACGTCGCTATTTTTGACTCTTCTTGCCCATTAATGTTATGTAATTTATAAATTTGTATTTGTTTTTAATTGGACCTAGCCACCGAAGATTTGTGCCTATAAGCAGGTTATAAGTAAATTTATTTATTTAAAAAAAAAAATCCCCCGAGCGATGCCCGAATTCCAGGTATTTCATATTAATTGGAAGCCAATATAATTATTATAATTAAATTTTTGTCGCTCAGGACGGAATACGAACCACTGACCTTTGGAATGGGGGGCGAGATCTCTACCTCTTGAAATCTCCTCATTTTTTTTGCGATCACAATACTCTCTCACTATATATTCCATATATAGGTAATAGAAAGTAAAAACAATACTATAATACTTTGATCGGATAGTTATTATTATTAATATTGTAGTAATAAAAGAGTGAAAGGAGGTGATGGATAATTATAAAAAACAGAATAAAAAAACTATTTAAAACGCACTACAATGAGGAAAATAACTTTTTATAAAAGCGTGGGCGCTCATAGAATATTTTATTTAATTTCCCATTAATAATATCAATGAGCGCCCATTTTTTTTTTTTAAATACTTTTAAGTCCTATTTATTTTTTTCACCATAAAAAAACAAAATTTTTCAGAGTTTCTCGGAGTGGCCACTACACAAGTTGCAATGGATTTTTTATTTCCCCTTTAAATGGTCAAACAAAAGTTATTCAAAATTATGAATAGAAAACTATATGAGTTTTATTATTTTACTAAGTTAATAGAATAAATGAAGAGATATTTTGATTTAAATTCAAACTTTAACTGTAAATAGGTCACTTTTTTTTCGGTAATATCAACGGACCTGAGCCTATATACAAAATTTCAGATCTCATCGGAAAAATAAAAACCTTTAAAAAACAACTTGTTTTTCAATTAATGACCATACGTATCGTTTTTAAGCTCCGGCCTATTTTTGTCCCGCTTTTAACTCTGTTAATAAAAAGACAAAATTGCACCATGGATTATGGAAAATTTTATGATAAAATATTAAAAAATTTGAAAGATTGCTTCCTCTGATAAATATTCACGGCCTGGGGCCCCTCCATACATCAAAATAAAGAAATATATCCTTTGCTAATATTTTTATGATAAGTCAGTTCATCTTCTTCGTTGCCAATAATTATATCCTTCCTCTTAAATTTATATAATATATAACTTTATAGAGAGAAATGGAGGAAGGCCGTAGTTTTATTAAGGAATTGAATAAAGACCTAATTCAACCCAAAAGTTTTTTTGTCAACGTTTCGAGGACTAAACGACACCCATCTTCATAAATATAGGCTCTAGAAGATTTCTTATATATATTAAAATATACTCACCCTTTATCTAAAATTTCATTGCTGATTGGGTCGTCTACACTCAAATTAGCGAACCAATGAGGATATATTTGTCTTATTGTGAGATAACGTTCCAGCATGTCTTGGGCCATTGGCAGGGAAAACTTTTTGGTACGAAGAAAACGCAAAAGGAATTGCGTATCTAAAATAAAATTAAAATTAAATTCAAAAGTATTGCCATGTATATAATAGAAGAGTAATATTTACCTGTTCGGCATTTTTTAATCCGTGGATGTTTTTGTATCCATTCTCTCATAGCAGTCAGAGCATGCTCTCTAATTGCGTCCGTCTCCCGCAACTCTGCTTGAGCTACCGCCCTTAACTCGGATGAAATTTTACCACCGGAATCATCTTTTCCGCCGCCATTGGCGGAAAAGAAAGGATCACCTTCATATACCATACCCTCCCTGAAACACATTTATTTATTTTAAAATACACTCTATTTGTATATATTTTTCCTTTGTAACTAATAGGGGCCTTCTGATTGTTTAAGAAATCATTTTATTTAGGCCATTAACTAAGTAAGGCCCTTTGATTACTCGTTGGGTAGGACAAGGTCCTGGTGTGTCCTAACTTCAAGTACATATTTACATACACATACAGATATAAGATGGGAAAGAATGTTGAAATGCCTATTCCTCTCTCACTCTCTCTTGCATTAAACATTATTGGCTCACCTTCATTCATTTGCAAACAAAATATACTATAAAATATCATATTTTATTTGCACTCATATAGTTATTGTGTAATTAAAAAAATTTTTAATGTCATGTTGTTAATTTCTCTTTTTTAAAATATGAGTGTTACTATAAATATGAAAAATGTTAGCACAAATAAAGTCGGTCATTTCTTAGACCACGCAATAGGGCAAAAGTTCTTTCTTCTTGATTTAGAAGTACCAATGAGAAAAATTAGAGTCCCGATATGTAACATAAAGAGAACTATCATTCAGACTCCCTCCCCCTTCCTTAATCCGGCCCTGTTTTAAATGCATTATTCTTTGAAAGTAAGGAGCAAATTTATAATGGCATTTTAAAACTTATTATTTTTTTTTTATAGAATCTTCATTTTCTACTCTGGAAGAACGATGACGTCATCATTCACAGAACGTTGAAGATTTTCGTAAGTCAATTTTTTTTATAGATAACAGATAATTTCTGCAACCCGCTAAGCAGCCAAGCGTCTTTTGTAGTCTGAATCAGGCGTGGTAGTTTCTTTTTTTTTTTTTATTAAATTTAGAGCCTATTATTCCAATTATTTATTTAACAATTTTTTGATCATATTATTTTTACTTCTTTTGTCTAATATACCGTTAGATTTAGAATAAAAATTGCCTTAAATTTTCTTATTTATTATTATTATTCTTCTTGTTTAGAAATTAGATTTTAGTTGAAGATGACGATACATAGAGGGAGAGGGGGGGGGGGGGAGAGGAAACCAGAAAATAAAAGAATCCAACCGATTTTAGCGGACTCCGCAAATAGCCAGGGGAACTTTGCACTTTGAAATTTAATTTTCCCAAATGGAGATCTCATATTTATATCTGGCTCGGACTTGCCTAATCTCGTGTCTCAACATTTTCTTATTTCAGTTAAATTAAAAAAAACCTCAGTCTAGTGCTTTCTATCCTCCCTCCGCTCGTCTATTAGCAGACTTGATCAGTTACAGTCTTTTCAATACAAACTCTAATCGTTTACGTAGGTACATGGGAAAATTCTCTATAATTTAAAAAAATTCATCCAAGTTAACGGGCTTTTTTTTTTTTTTTGAGGGAAAAGCCTTAAATTAAAGGCTTAAAAACCCTCAATCCTAACAAAAAAAAAATCATTCCCCGATTGGTTACCCCTGGTGTATCGTGCACTGATGACACACACCATTCCCTATCGCCGGTTTCGGGTTCTCTGACCCATTCCCGGTATCCCCTCCATAACCCAGTTCCCCCACCTCGCTCCCCTCATCCGGGCTAAAACTTTTAATTTTAATTATCAATTTTTATGCTTTTTAATTTGCGAGATTTAATTATTTATTTTATCATTAACAATTAATTAGCTTTGATTTTTTATAATGAAAGATAGGGCTTAATTCCCAGCAATGAAATATTGGATTTTCAAAAATTTTTTGAGTCACCCCAAATGGGAATTTGAGTACCCCACTATTTTTCCTCGTCTCTCACTAATGTCCTCTATAAAGGGGCAAAATTTCAATTCGAAATTCCATAGTGAAGTTGTTCAAACAGAGCGTGACAGACACACAGACAAACTCCGCTATTTTATATATAATACATCTCCGATATATTTTTCCCTATTTTATTAGTAAAGCCAATCTCACTTTTAGAAATAAATGTCACACTATGCTCGCAGCCTTTGAATGCAAAGTCATTATGACACGCCACTCAATAGTCAATCAGCCTGTCATGGCAAACATTTTCGGATTTTAGTATAATAATTATATTATATATTTATACATATAAGAAGAAAAAGAGAAGATTTTCTTTTCGTGGCCCCCTTTTTTCTCCAATTTTATTTTAAATTTTCCAATTGAGAAATAGCTCAATTTTTTTTTATACAATAAAATTTTTCCAAATTTCAGATGATAAAAATCCTTTTTTTTTTTTTTTAAGTAATTGTCTCCGAAGTTTCATTTTGCACGGTTAACCGTGTTATAGAAGGCTTTATTTGCTCACTCATATTCATACATCTACCAATGAGTCAAGTCATTAAATAAAATTTAATAAAAACAAGCTCTTAGTGTGTTTGTATTAGGCCTAGATAGAGATTACGATAGAATAGTTCAGACAATTTCAATATAATACATGAAGGGAAATGCGGCACCTTTACAAGTCTTTTTCAATAGCTTTTTATTTTTACTTTTTAACCATTACGTGTCTTCTTATAATTTATATAAGAGTAGAATTAAATTAAATGGTTGTCGTCGGCGAAAGCTGCTTGGACTTTCACTTCAAGGTCCCTCCTTCAAGTCCCCGGAGTCGGAAATTGAAATCCCTCTTTTCTTCTCGTTTTTGCTTTGGATCGTTAGTTTTTTTTTTCATGATAGGTAAATTTCAAATAGTAATAATACTTTATTATCTGTATTATTATTATTATTATTATTATTATTATTATTATATATAAACAAATTGAACAAAGCATTGACTTTCACCGGAAAA
>JAAAKE020091888.1:0-20528 GCA_010014785.2 Anisolabis maritima | reverse complement strand
GAAACGATTTTTTTTTTTTTGTTATTCATTCGATTTGTATGCTAGATTTAAAAGATTTTCTATTAATTGTTTGCATGTACTTGTTATATCGAACGTTTATATATTTTTATAAAGATTCCCACACATGCCACATTTAAAATGAAAAGCTTTGGCCACAAATAACAAACCATGTTTATTGAATTAAAAAAAAATTGTTTAGTTTTTTTTTTTTTTTTTTTTTTATTCCTGCTTTTGACAAGGTGGATATTTGGTAAAATGGTCCAAAGAGAAACGGCTGTAGCTGGTCGAGATTAACAGCCATATACATACAGTATTGATTGCATCTGTATTCGCAACCCATGACACGTTAATTGCGTTTGATCGAAACAAGTATATGCCGAAGCAAATTAAAAAAAAATCATTGGCGTAGGAAGATTAAAATTTTGGGAGGGGGCGTCAAAAAGTTTTTAAAAAATGTCCATTTGAAAAAAATGCTTTGTTATATGAAACAAAGAGCTTAATATAAAAAAGACGGTTCCGAAAGTTACAAAAGAACGATATTATTTTCAATTTATAATTAAAGAAAAATGTGTTAATTAAAGTATATATATAAGTACATAAAAATTTAAAAAAATTCTAATATTATATGTAAATGTATTTATTTATTTATTATATTTCGTTTATCTGAATTAGGCCTTTCGATTGTATTTTTCGTAGCTTATTTGCTTGTATTGTTTTCATTCATTTGGATCTCATTTTCCGTTGGTGCGATATTGATATCTTCAAGAGGGCTTTATGTGGTATCACTCTGGTTGGCCTCATGGTTCTAGTACCAAGGCCATTTAAAAAAATATTTATTCTATAAAGGACCCTAAAAAGCTTGATAATTGAATACATCACTTTAAAGAGGGTAGATTAAAGATTACATAATACAGGAGTTACTTGTAATTAAAAAAAGAATTTTTTTTCATTTAAAAGAAATTTAGTTTTAAGATTTTTGAAGTCAGTTGAAATAGAAGACGTCAATTTTATTACTTATTATGTTAATGTTTTTTTTAAACCTTTGAAAATTTCTAATTTCATTGAAGAGGCTTGATTTATAATTGTAATGCTCCTGGAGTGTTTCGGTGCGCATATGGCTGAGCCCCTCAACCTATGAGGAGCAGCCCTGTGTCAGAGTGAAGTTGGCAATTTACTAACTACAAGGGCGTTGTCAACGGCTATTGTGAGTGGGGTACGATTTGTAGTGTGCAAATGACATGAGAGGTATATCCCGTAAACAAGACAGGGGCCATACCTATTTGCAATGCGAAAATTAGTCTCAATCACACCTCAAAGGTCACATATTACGGAAACGAATAAGGGGAATAAACAGTATAAAATTTTATTTTAAATGATCCCTTCAATAATTTTACATTGGTGGTCTCTTTTCATCCCAAAATGGAAATTTTTTCAGATGTTTCGTTCAAACAAGAAATGAAAAATAAAATTATTTTGACGTGATTTTTCGAATCGTAATAATGTTCTTCTTTGAGAATGGGAATTTTTCACAAAATATAAATTTAAAAAAAATTAAATGTGAAATGAATTATCAAGCAATTTAGTTTTCTTGTAAATTTGGAGGGGGAATGTTAAAGACACAAAATATGACATTTTTTGTCAGTGCTGAAAAATACGATTAGAAAGTTGTCCTCAGAAATACATTAATTACAGACCTGGGCAGAAGTAGGAGTTTTTGGGTAAGACTCTTTTTTTGACTTTGAATTTTAAAAATTTCGTGGCGTTTACGAAATTTTTTGTATTATGAGTGACATAAAAATTTTACTTTCCAACACTCTTATATATAATAGTAGGGGGAATGATTATGACCATAAAAAATGTGATCCCCCAATTTTGAAAAATATCTTTACGCTTCAGCTCAAAAGGACTACAAACATACAAAATATTACTTAATGAGCGTATGTGTAGCTTTTATATTGGTTTGTATCGAAGCATTCATCAGCAAGGATGTAACTTAACAAATCCCTAGGAGTGGCAAAGAAGTTATTAATATTTGAAGCGAATCGGTCCGATCCGTTGGGTCAAATCTTTTGAAACTCGGCGATAATAATTAAGACATTTCTCTCCAGTCGTGGAACAATTTTCATAACAATCAGTCAAATGGGAGAGGATTTATTCCAAAAAACAAAGAAAAATTGGGTATAAGATAAGAAACATAGATCAACTTAAAGAGAAAAATCTGAAATTTTATTTAATCCTTTTGACTTTTTTAAATTAAATTTTTTTAAGTCTTTTTTGGCATCTGAAGCCATTTATACTACGTCCTTATTTATTTATATTAATAAGTAGCAAATATAATACTTGAAATTCAATTAATGAATATTAATAATATTAAGGCAAACATAGCCTAAAAAAAAATCAACTTCACTTGACTTGCATACTCGTTAGGATTGTAAAGGGATCATCTTATATTCCCATAGAATAGATGTCTAGAGTGGAAAAGTGTTGCAACTTCGTTGCTTATTTTTTCAATCGAGTTATTTAAATTAACAATCATTAATCTTATTAACAAATATTAACTATAAGTCCTAAGCATAACAAAAAAAAAAAAAAAAAAATTGGAATATAATTGTAAAAAATAAATATTTTATAAATTTCAGAAGATTAGAACAATATTAGTAATTAAACAATAAGTAATTAATAGACGCAAAAGCTGAATAATATAAAATGAAAGAGTTGTAAATTTTTAATGTATGAACAATACAATTTAATTTATGTATTATTTGTTTCATTATTTATAATTATATTAGTGATTTGTAGAACTTTAAAATAAACAAAATATTATATGCAAAATTATTCCAATTTTGTATTAAGAGATTAATTACTCGAGCTATAATAAAACATAAATAGCAAATATTAAATGTTTTTCTATATGAAGAATATAAGTATATATAGGCAGAGTGAGCAGGCGGTTAGCCGAGGAGATAAAACAGCTAAGCTTTTAATTCTGAGTTTTGGGCGGCTCAGGTTCAAATTTATCTAACTAATAGTGATGCCTCCTCTTAAGGGAGGAAAGACAAACCCATCCCAGTATTATTTCCAAGAAAGTTACTCCTTAGAGCTCTCAACCAGCGGTCCGTCAGAAATATTTGCTGCTTCACAGAGTAATAACACTATTTCAAAAATTTCATTTATATTTAGTTTTTAATAATATATATCTAATTTACTTCGACCCAAACGCTTCAAATTTATTAAAAAGAATGGATTGATATGATTTATTTCTCATTATATTTGTTCAGAGTTTATTTATTTAGAGAAATTTGTTCTTTCATTTTTTTACTCTACCGGTCCGCGAAAAAATATCAATTTTGGCGGTCCGCCGGACGAAAAAGTAGAGAACCGCTTCTTTAGAGTAACTGCCACGTGTCAATTTCTGACACAAATGACAAGAGAGAGAGAGAGAGAGATAGGCAGAGGATATCTTATATATATAAAAAATGTATTATAGCTTGGAGGTAGACCTTCGGCTCGAGGGCTAGTTTAATGGCTTAGTATCGAACTGGAAATTCTAAGGCTCCGGGTTCGACCCCAGAGCAGGGAGGAAATTTTTCCATGCATCCAAGCTCTAAGAAATACCTAGTTTTTTTATATTATTTGATGATCAAAGATAGATCTACTATTTTCATTTGTAATAATATATTTTATGACAAAACGAAAAATAGAATTTGCCTACTTTTAGCTAAAACAGATAATAGAAATTTAATTTCAATCATTTTATTGTGATTACAAAAGTAATTTCTTTTCGCAAATTCTTTTCTAATTTTTTTAATAACATACATTTTATTAATAAAAATATATTTCAAAGTTTCTGCTAAGTAAGTGTTTAAATTTAAAAACAAACTAAACAAAGTTATTTATAAAAATAATTGTAGTTTATAAAAAAAATCGGCACGTATTAAATCAAAATAGAAAAAAAATTCCATCAAAATGATAAATTTTCACCGAGATTCATATTATAGTAGATATTATAGTAGAAATATATAAATAAGTAAAAATGATAACAATAAAAATATCTAGGAGATCTGATAAATCTACATTTTTATTAGAATATTTCTATTATTCTACACTGTCATATATATGAAAATATTTTCAATAAATTTTTTATTAAATTTTAAAAATTAGAAAAATAAAAAATAAATCAGATATTACTTTGCATTTGGTAATTAACAAATAATATAAAATTCAATTCCAAGTTTTAATTTATTTTTTCTTTTAAATATATAATTTATAAAAGTAATAAAATTTTCTAAAGTAAGGACCTGTTTTTTCATGCAAGTCTTTTACCTGTTATTTAGCTTAGTTAGCTAGACTAGACATGAAAAATCTTCAACTTTAAATTCATAATTATGAAGATAATTATTCAACCTTCAACAAATAAAGAGGATCAATGGTGAAAGAAAAGGTGTATGTCCAAACGCCCTATTAACAATAACAACTTTACAACGAAATTTTTTATTATATTTTATTTATATTATTATTATTATTATTATTATTATTATTATTAATTATAAATAATAATAATAATAATTTATAATAATATTTATAATTGTTAATATTTAATACTTTGGGGGGAGGATGTAGTTTGATAAAATATGAAAAAAATGTTAATGAACGAATATTAAAAAAAAATTAGTTATAAATATATGAAAACAATAAATTCAAATTGAAATTCCATTTAGGGAAAAATGGAAAAACTAGATGACTCTTTTGAAAATATTTCGGGACCCCTATTTAATGTTAGTAGTTAGTTCGCCTCCGCAAAATAAGCAATTGACGCTCTCTCTTGTCAAAATTTGTATTAATATGCTTTTTTTTCCTTTCTAATTTTTAAGTTTATGTTATTTAATTTTTTAAGTTTAAGTTTTATATTTAAAGCCCGGTATAAATTTAAAATTTTTTAAACTTGCTTAAACTTGCAAATTACTCAAATTATTGTAAAGACCTTTTTTTAATAATAATTAAAAAAAAAAAAGAAGTATAAATAAAGACCTCTTATCTATGTCTGTCCTCTTTCCCTCCTGAAACGCATTAGAGAAATTAAAAACAAAACTAGAAGAAAACTTTGCAAGTGAAACAAATCATGTTTTTTTATAATAAGAAGATATTCATTCCCCTGGCGAGAAAAATCCCGTTAACGCGAATCTGATACAAGGAAGTCGGAATCATCAAACGCTCATTTGTGGTCAAATTTAAGGAGGTGAGAAATTTTATAATGCCAACTCATTTTTTATAAAGGGCCGTAGATAAAGAAAATATGGTGTGAAAAACGCACATCACACAACTTTCTTTTACCTAAGATAAGGAAAGCTGAGACGAATAAGTATGAATACATTTCAACGATCATTCAATAAGCAATTGATATATGAATTTTAATCAAAATCGTTTGAGAAAATAGAAAAAAACTAAAAAAGTACATGAGTAAAGTACTAGTACTCTTTGGCCGATATTATTGAAAAGCTTCGAGGTGCATGCGACGAGGGGTACTCAGAGTTTAAATATAAAATTTCAGCCTCGTACTTTTTTCGTTTTTGAACAACCTTGTTCACAAACACACACAGACAGACCATTTTGGGATACTCATTTTTTTAGACCTCAAAACGTGTATTTCCGTTGAAACCACGACATCGATTTTTTGCGAAAGCCATACTTTCTCACTATATATTTCATATATAGGTAAGCAAAAGTAAAAATGATAAACAGAAATTGGGTTTTTATTCCATTATTTAATTTTTTTTACTAACCCACTTTTAAAAGTATTTGATAGATAGGCACTTATAATGAACGTCCGGATAAATTAATTCAAAAATTCACACATTAATTAATATCAAATTAGAATCATTAAATTTTGGTACATTCTTTTAACTACTTCTCCATCGTCTCGTTTTTTCTGTTGAATTAATAGTTTTGTTTGATCTTTTTTGTCTAAAATTCTCGGATGCGGTAATTTATTTTATTTTTATTAATGAATTTGAAAAAAATTTCCACCAAAAGTTGTGTTAAATGATATTTGTTTCTATTGAAGAAATTTTCTAATAAATAATTTTTGAAATGAATTAATAATCTTTTCCCAGCCGATCGAACCTGGGTCTCTCCGTTTGCGCCCGACCGTGCTGACGACTACACCACCAAGAACATTCGAAATGAGTCTAATCAATTTCATTTGATGGCGAAAAGAACCATCCAACCAGACACATTCGAGTAGAGTAGAGCTGGTAGAGGCGTCCTGGCCACCAGTCTCGGGAGCAAACTAAGAGACGCGGCTTCGATCCCCAGCTAGGGCATTTTTTTAAATCTGAAAAAAATTTTTATTGTGAATTTAGAGAGTCCCGGGGTCTACAAAAACCTGAAATGAAAAAAAAAAAAAAAAAAAAAACTAATAAAATTTGCAACCCTGTATTTTTTTCATTTCATAATCATCCCATATTATATAAGTTTCAAAGAATAATGAGAAATAATAGTGAAGTAATATATTCAAATATTTTATCCTTTCTTCTCTGCATATGGAGGTAATAAAAAAATAGCAAAAAAGAGAAAAAAATCTCCCAGTAAAGATAAGTAAATTTTATAAAAATTCCAAAGCTATTTTAAAACAAAAAATATCAAATTGATAAATATATAAAGTTATTGCATTTATTTAAAAAAATAAAAGGAAAAACTGCAATTCAAAGGTTGAATGAATGATGAAGGGGTCAAGTGAAAATATTAATGAGTCCATTAGAAGATTTATTTGCTGATAATGAAAATCTTTGCAAAGTAAAAGATTTTTTTAGCCAATCGCCGGGGTTTAATTGGTTTCATGTTGCAAGAGAGCATGAAAAGAAATGGCAAAAATGTAAAGGAATTTTTTTAAGAAAAAGATATAAAAGAAGAAGGCTGATTGATTTCTAAAAAAAAAAAATTATAAATGAAAGAAGCAAGAAAAGAATGATTAAAAAACTGAATTTTTTATTACAAAATTATTTACTTTTCTAATTTTTTGAAAGAATAAATTTCCCAGCGGGTGAAGGTTTTTTATTGCTGTGTCGTAGAATGAACGAGAACGCCACTATTTGTTTATTATCATCATAATCTTGTTTAATATTAATAAAATTTAAAAAAATTGCATTATTGGCCCCTCTCTTTTAGAATTTCGAATGAATATCTAAGATTACTTATTTATAAAAATAGAAAAATAAAATTTTAAGTCTACCTTGTGTAATATTTTCAATATATGGTTGAGTATTTTTATTGGTGGGTTTGGGCTCTAAACTCCCTAGACCAGAAACTCCGGTCTAACAGGGACATTGGCGTGTCAACAGAAAACCGGAAAATCAATCAAAAGCCCCGGGAAAGTTGGAGATCCTGGGTTCATCTCCCAAGAAGCATGCAGGCTGAATCGTTTTCGTCATTACTATATATGTGCCTGAGAGCAGGCTACGCATGCGCATTTATTAAAATTTTTAAAAAGATCAACAACTGCGCAGTCTGCTTTGGGACATACTATCCTCTTCAAATGTAATTGGACAACACGTATCTTTCGTTCCGTCTTAATGGATAATTAGAAGGCTTTCATGAAATCGCAAAATAATAAATGTAATAATAAGTAAAACATTATTTATTATTTAAATCATAGTCCCTTGGGGTATTGTTTTGAAAACCATTACATTTTTCAAAACAAACCCCTATTATTCAATTATAAAATTTGATTATTTTGAATTTCATGTAGGTCTTCTAATTATCCATTAAGTCGATAAAAAGATGCAGGTTGTCCATTTACTTTTGAGAGGGATAGTATATAGAGCAATGAATCGAAAAAGAGTGTAGGCCTATAATAATTAAAATCTATATCAAATAAATAATTTACTTTTAAATATAACTGATTAACCGAGGGGATTAATTCAGTGGACTGATATTTAAAAATGATTAATTAATTTCAACATTTCATTTAAACAGATAAGCTTGAAAAATATTCGAGATATCGAAAAGCCTCTAATAGTAAAAAATTTTATATTAGTTATTTAATAAAATTTCTAACAAATAAATTTTAGTAACAATTTTCAAAATAGAATTTTTCATGTTATATTTTACAATTTTAGTCAATTAACAAATTTATCAAAATTTTAACAAAAATATTTTTATTATTCTTTGATTTATATATATTTTTTCTTTGTTATTATGTTTAGGAAATTAACTTGTAAATACGTCTTTGATATTGAAAAGAGAAATTTATTCTAATTAATTTATATTTCGATTAGTAGATCAATAATTGATCGTGTGACTATTTTCGGTTAGCTCGTTTAAAAAATAAATTCTATTATTCTGTTGAGGGAGTGAATAATTAATTAAGGGAAATTCTTAAATCGAGAGTTAATTTTATTTTTTACAAGAAACTCACTCTCCTCTCAGTAGGAAAATCAATGATGACAATTAAGCGATTCATGCTTTTTTTATTTTATTTCTTCATTATGGTGTTAGGAGAAATTCGGTCGTATCGAGCTGTGAATAACGAAGATCAAGCAAAACACAAAAATATTATAATAAACATATAATGAAGCACCCACAAATACAAATACACACAAATTCAGTTAGAAAAACTGGCTCACTCAGTTACAAACAGGATGATTATATGCTTATAAGCGAACATTAGAATAAACACAGTATTGCAATAATTTTATTTTTGACTGGAAAATAAAAAAAAGCATCACATGCACATAAAAATATGTTAATAAAATTTTAATATTATCTGAAATTTGGGGCGAGTTTATTTTTCATAAATAAAATAAATTTTGTAGTAATAAAATAAGCCCGAATTTTAATTTTTTTACATATAATATAGCAGGGCCACTTTTGAAAGAACTCTGAGATTATACCTACTCCATAAATAAAACTTAATCTCTTCATTAATCTATGATATTTGCAAAAAAAAAAAAAAATAATTTATATTTAAAAAATTAATATATTTTATATAATTAATATATTAAAACTTTTTCGAACTCAAAAAAAATTACTTAGTTAAGTTTATCGTCTGGTTCTTTAAATTAGTTAAGTGGTTAAGTTGTTCGCAAGATAACAAGTTATCTAGCGGAAGGCTCTAACTAAGCTGGAAATTTTATCTTTTAGGGGCTCAATCTATGAGGTATAGTGTAATAGGTGTAAATAAATAAAATATTAGATTAATCTTTTTCAAACGTACTTAAAAAGCAAATTCTAGAACAAGAACAATTTAATGTACAACCAATATATACACATTGTTCTATTAATGGCCTAAAGATAGAAAGGGCTTAGGTCTAATAATTGAGCATAGACTCCTGATTAGGCGTCTTCCTCTTTTAATTTCATTGAATATTCAATAGAATTTTCATTTAATTGGCGTAAAAATAATTTTAAAATTCAACGATTTACAATTTGAAGTGATATGTTATAAAATTTCCTAATAGCCCGGACATATTCATTAGAAAATTCATCACCAATCAACCTATAGATGAGATATAAATCTGATGCATATACAATGATGAATATTGGAATATATTTTCATCGTTAATTAAAAAAAAAAACTCGCCCTTATTTAAATTAAACTGTAAACAACAAATTAATTAAAATAAAAATTTATGATAATTTTTTCATTTTCTAGAATGATTCATATAAATATTTTTTTTATTAATTTCAGGTTCCTTAGAAATATTAATTGTTATTATAAAATTATTAAATAAATATTTTTGTTTGTTAATATAAAAGTTTAGAGAAAGTCTTATGTTAAGTGACTAACAGAAGAATCTAAATAAATATTCTTAAAAATTTAAAATTTTTGCAATTTTATGCCAAAAATTGTAAATCAAGAAATTTGATTAACATATATATATATATATATATATATATATATATCATAACTATTTCGCATTTTCTGGTTCTCAAAGGTGAAAATTACCGTATCAAATTTCGATAGAGAACTAATTCTCAGAATTAGTCGTTTTGGAGTTCGGGATGATATGAGATTTTTGTATATGAACTATATATATTTGTATTGTTTTTAGATATTTGTAATGAATACTTATTTAATTTTTGGAGATAATGTTTAAGAGAAAACCCAAATGAATCATTCTAAAAACATGTTTTTACTTAAAAATAAAAAATAAAGGTTAGTAAGAGAGAGAGAGAAAGAGAAGAATGAGGTTGGTAAAAGGGTTTGGGTAGGATGGAGGAAAGACAAAAGCATTAGCACTTGAAAACAACACATCATAAAATTCACAAGAAATTTATGAACATGGTTAGGGAATAGTAGTGGTGGGGGGTTGTAGAAAAGCTCTAGTGGTAGTGAGGTTGGCAGGTCCAGCTGGAGACCGGAAGTGGGGGTGGTAGAGCCGCCCTTTCCTCTGCAAACGGGTTTGAGGATTTGAGGAAACCTGAGCAGGGGTTTGGATCTCAGCCTCCCCGGGTGTTTGGGAGGCGCAAGAAGAAACGCGGATGTTTATTCGGGCCAGTTTTCACAATTGTCCCCAAAAGGCGGAAAGCAACTAATTACGAAATATAACTAGAATAAACAAAAGGGCCTCTTGGAAATTATTCCAAGCTGGTGGGGGCGGGATGATGGCTTTTCATCCTCACTAATAAATAAATTTACATTTATTAAAAAAAAAAACAAGTTTCTCCTAAAATTTGTTTAATTGTTATAATCAGTCTTAATTTCTTATGTAAAAAATCAATCAAAATTATATTAAAGAAATTATAATATTTATATATTTAATGAAATTGTAGTGGAGTCTCTTCAGTTTCAGCGGCTACAAATAGTACGATCATATTTGATATATATTTTTTTTTTATAAAAATACTAAAATTTGCTGAAATGAGCTAGAAAGGGGTTCGGAAGTCAAAATCGATCTAGATAATAATTGAGAGTAAATTCTGATGAAGTCCCCGACAGGTGTACTAAACATCCCTTTCCTTAATTAATTTTGTCAGATGTGGATTTTTTTCATGTATAGTTAGCTAACTATGCAAAAACCGCTCTCAACTAATTAAATTGAATTTTGTATATAATTTTATTCCTATTTTGCAAATCTATCAGAATTTTAAAGAAAAATTGTATATTAGAAATTTCGCATTTGTTTCATAAATGATTTGAATTCCAAAAATGGTTTGTTTGTTAATATTATTGAAGATAAAAATAGGGCTTTCGTAGGTTAGTCAATATATTAATAAATGATTGAATATATTGGACACAAAAATCTACATATTTTTTCATAAAACATAGAATGTTTACATTTCGTATATATATATATATATATATAGAGAGAGAGAGAGAGAGAGAATATCAGAGAAAAATATTTCAAATTAAAAAAAAAAGCATTTCGATATACTATAATACTAGGGATGAAATCAATTTTTTTTAATAAAAATAATTTCAGTTTTTTCATTTAAAAATTTTATTATAAAAAAAGTTAACAGAGTGAATGAGATTCGTCTTGAAAAAAATCAAAAAATAAAGTTAACAATTGTCTATTCACATATTTGAAAATTTTGAAAGATGTGGAGGAAGGGCCGTAGTTTTAGTAAGAAAATAAAGACGAAATAAAAACTCTTTCGGTCCAATATTTTTATTATTACCGTCAACGTTTCGGGGACTAAGCGTCACCCATCATTAGGATAAAGTTGTTAACAAAGTAATTTCTTTGCCTCAATCATCAAATTTCAGGTTTTAACAATTATGAAATTTATTTTTAGATTTTATATACCACTCCTATTCATACATTAAGATTAAACAAAAGAAAGCGTTTGTCCAATTTCTTTTGAGACGAATATTATTTAGATTTATTACACTTGTTTTCGTTTATATATACTGTAAACTTGATAAGGAGTGTATTTTGAGGTAAGTACTCTGTTTCTCCAATAATAATTTTTAAATATCGTGAAAAAATCAACGGATTAAATAAATGAATTTTTTGAGTAATTAAAATTTTCGTTGTTATTAAATAAATGTGAAAAAATTAAAAAATTTTAAAACCGGCCGACATTTTTTTAAAATTTGTTCTGGTTTTATTTATCCTAGTGTTTAGATATAAAAATAATATTGATTGTAATTTAATAAATTTTTATTATAAAACTTTTTAATTATTTAGTGAGGATGAAAGTTGAAAAAGACTTTAGAGAGAGAGAGAGAGAGGTAAATATTTAAAAAGGCCCCGGGGGGCTGAGCCACACTTCTACATTCATAAAAGCAAGCAGAGCCAACTTCTTTGAAGGCCGTCAACTTGATGAAAACCATCAAGGAGGTCACATGGATATTTTCTAAGTGAAACATCACTTATCACAAATCGATAGGAAACTTTGAATTTTTCTAATAAAGAGAATGAAAAAATTCCTTAAGCGGGGATAAGAATTGTTAGAAATGGAAAGGGAACTCATGCCAAGTCAAGGGCGGATTTCGATTGCAGTTATTTTGCCACACCTTATGAAATATCGTAATCTCCGTAATTCTAATATCCTAAGCACGCCATCACAAGTAGCTCTAAATTTTCATCGATATTTTGAAACTTTGGGCGGGGGAAGCTGGGAAAAAAGCAAAAGAAAAGAAAGAACACAACTATGGATGGTGAATAATAATAATAATGAAGGAAGAAAATGGATATTTTTCATTAATTTCTATTTACTATATGTAATTACATATAATTCTTTTAAGTGTGTATTGCAATTATAATGTAAATATTAATATAATCAAAATGTAATAATGAAAACAGCTTTTATTTTTAAAATTTCATGTATTAAGTTCTCGACGATTAAATTCGCTTTAAGAGCATCTTCAGGTCCGCTAAAACATGTTAAGAAAATTGTTTTCTTTTTTTAAATGTGGTTGTTATGGTTACTAGGGAGTAAAGTAAGGTCCAAGAGCCCAGACTCTCCTCCCTTCTTGACTCGCACTCCAATTGACCATGTTCATTTATTTTTAGAATTTACACGTTTTAGCGGAGCTGAAGATGGGATGAAAGTGAAATA
The DNA here is from genome assembly GCA_010014785.2 of Anisolabis maritima. Lineage (NCBI taxonomy): Eukaryota > Metazoa > Arthropoda > Insecta > Dermaptera > Anisolabididae > Anisolabis > Anisolabis maritima. Next base: position 7,523 of record JAAAKE020091888.1, on the reverse strand, counting down.
AATCGTCCCGAGTTTAATAAATGAAATTTTTATCAAATATAAAATTTCTCGACAATTTTTTAATGGATATAATAGCAATAAAAAATTTATTTTCACTTAAATTACAACATTTGGGTATTTATTATGGCCTTTCTCAGGTAAATTTCATTTCTAATCAATAAAGAAGTTGCCATTTCATATTTGAGGATCAACACTCCCAATAATGAAGGCCGCAGAAGAGAGGCCGAAACGTTATATTTAAAATACGGGATAAAATAAATTTTTATATATAAATATTTATTCAGGTTATACCAAATTGAGACTTGGTAATATCTTATTATCCAAAATGGGTGAATATTTATTATAGATATTTTATTCCTTCATTAAATTCTTAGATAATTAGCTCGATAATTTTACTTAAAATTATTTGTTTGTTTTCATTTGTAGTGTCTTTTGAAAGATGTTTGCCAACTCTTGGGGCGTCCACTTTTGGGAAAACAATCAATTGCAATGGCGATGATTCCATACCTGTTGTGAAGGACTCGAAGTGACTTAGGCGACATACAGTTGACACTCCATTCCGTATTTCCATGGTCGTTGCAAATGGTGATAGAGAAACGTCCATAATTAGCCCTGATAAGATGGATCAGTTCCCCGGGTTTGCACTCGATTTTCAGGGTTTTGCCCTCGCACGCATAAGCCGTGTCGTATCGGGGTTGTTCTGCAAAAAAAAGTTTCTGTCAACTCCAACGTCAAAGCAAGAGCAAATCGGCGGGGAGGGTACTAATAAAAGGGAAGGTGTACTTCCATGAATATATTACGTCTTTCATTATCCCGAACGTGGTTCTATTTTACATTCCACATCAGATTTAAAATCAATATTTTGGATAAAGGATTAAATTTGGAAATAAATGTAAGATCTATTATTTTAGATAATATATGAGGTTTCGTTACTTTCGCCTATGAAAACAAGCGTTGGTTGATGTAAAATATTTTTTCCTCTCTCTCTCTTCAAACACCTGTGGAATAGTTCCTGTGATTTCCAATCAAACTCAAAAAACGTGTGCATCTTATGTTATTATATTTGATTTGGAACATGTCAAAGAAGATCAAGAATTACGCGTATATCAGGAGTTGAGAGAGAAGGGAGGCTTCTTCGAATAGTTTGGTAATTCTTTGAAAACGCCAATGAATGCGCTAAAGGAAACTTTTCCTTCGAAATTCAATTTTAGTTGACAATGGACAATTTCCAAGTTGGCACCAAGAAGCCTTATCAGATGGGTTAGTTGGCTGCACATTTTGATAAAGCTTTTATTAAGTTTCATCCGGTGGGGATGAGCTGCAAACAGATCCTAATTTGGCTTAAGAGCATATTTTCTCAAATTGTGAATAATAAAAAGAGGAAAAACAAAAATTACAACTCAAAGTTTTTTACTTTATGTAACGTTCAGAGGGTAAGGGGCATTAACTGATTAATGAACGAATTTTTCATGAAAGTTAACAACTCAATAACTGTTCGGTAACCGTACTACCCTAAGTCCTCTAAACTAGGTCTGTTTTTTCATCTCTCTAACAGTTAATAAGCATCCGGATTCCATGAGACGCTTTATAATATATATAGACTCCACTTGAATTATATTTTTGCAATTTAATTTATTAATTTCTGTGATATCATATAATACTCTCTGTCTTTTTTGATTGTATTTGATTGCCCTGAAGAAAGGCACACTTTGTAAACGAAACGAAAAGAATTGAATAAAAAAAATATATAAAAAAATTTTTATTTAATTTCTCCTGACTGCCTTCTAGTTGTTCCAGAAAAAAATAATCATCCGCATGGTAACTTGTTAACTATAAATGAAAAATGCATTACGAAGTAGTAAGGCGGCTGTTGCATTTAACAATGGAGGAAGGAGCAGGCAGTCAGGTAAGAACCCTCTACGATATTCAAACTCTCTCAAGTTTGAGACGTTTCGACTTTAATTTAATAATGCCATCAGTCCATTTAGAGAGGTGCTTCCTCCGTTGTTATAAAATAAATGTAAAAGTAACCAACTCCTTAGTTAACTTCTTAGTTAGTTAACTATACATGAAAAAAGCAGATAGAATTAGCTCTTGTAAAATTGTTATACAAATTACAAATTTCTCACATTTTCCAAATGTCCTATTTACTGACCCTTCAACTATAAATATTCTTCAAATATGTATTTGTTTAGCCGAATAATCAGTTTTCTATCCTTTTGGATAAGTCGGGTTACCCGTCTATAATTATTTACATCAATATTTAAGTATTTTTATTAAATAATAATTTTTATTATACAAGTATTTGAATAATAGCATGAGAAAGTTTAAGAAAAAATTAATTTATACAAATTTATTTTAAAAATACGAATTTACAAAAAAAATAAATAAAATTTTTAGATCTTAAATTTCAGTCTCTAATAGTGTCATAATGCAATAAAAAATTATGATTTGGCATTAATAATAAATTGAGATACATTTGGCACTCGAATAAATATAGTAGTTCAAGGGAGACGAAATTAAACACCTTATTATTTTTTGAAACAAATATATTTTTCGAGTCAATTAAATTATCATGTAAGAAATAAGGTTGAAATTAAAAAAAAATCTAATTTAGTCCGAGTTTAAAAGGAATTTGATTTTATCTTTTGGTATATTGTAAGAGAAATTTAATATTATTTTGAACAAAAAGTTACTCACTCACGATTCTTAATAAAATTTTCCGGTCAACTCTCCTAGCCTTGTTAATTCTATTGTATATTTATTTAAAATTTATTTTCATAAAAAAAATGTTGCCTGTGTTTGCAATCATTCATCATTGTATGAGAGCTCAATTGTTCAATCATTGCTCAATTGGCCCATTTTTTAATGTAATAAAAAAAAATATTGCTATGAATGGCATACTTTTCTGTACATTTGCTCCCGGCTTTGACGGGACCTGCTCCCTGGACATCTTTCAAAATATCCTATCTATAGATATATTAGATTTTTTTGCAGAGCAGTAGACAATTTGAATTATTTTAAGTATTATAAGGGCCGTTCCGCGGGTTTATGCCGTCTGGGTACAAGATTTTTGTGCCCACCCAAAAAAAAAATCCAGATTACAAAAATACAAAATCACGATTTCGTTGCCTAAACTTTATTAATAATATATTAATACATAATTTTTAAAGGTAGCAATAAATTCGGCCATCTCTTCAATAATAAATTTTCTAATGAAAGCAAATTTCTCCATATTATCTTACTTCGATCGAGAATTGATCTTAGGAAAATTGACATTACGAGATTTTGATAGAGGAGCACGAATTACAACACAATTTAATTATTTTCAAGGAGAGGTCTGTGGGAAAAGTTTTTTTTACTTCTGTTTGACAAATTTACTTGAAATTATATAATTATAATATTTTATTTATTTTCTTAATTAAATCGAATGTTGATTCGCATCTACAAGACAACCATTATTGCGAGACCATGTTTGAGTTTTTTTTATCAATTATTAAATTTAGAGAAAAAAATTACAAATAAAAATTGTGTGGGTTAATAATTTTTATAACTTTAATTATAGAAATTTTAGAAACAGTTTGCAAATAATTGAATATTTTTTTATCGATGCTGGCCACAATAATTAATTTTTAACAAGTTGTTAAATTTATCAGGCACATTATGTGTCAAGAGAACCAACCGCTTTTTAGACAGAAAGGATGTCAAAACTCCTGAATAGTTTCATAATCACCATACTTTCCTTTTATACAAACTTAGTGCCTGAAGTAAGGTAAAAAAGGAATACTTAATTTAATTACTTCATGTTTTATATGTATTAAGTAAATAAATTAATAATATTCTATCAAAATAGTCCAAAAAAATTTATATATACTATTAAACAGATTTTAAGCTAATTAAAAAATGAAATGAAGAGAGGTTTATTAAAATAAAAGAATTAATAGAAAAGAGAATGGAATGGTGTGGGTGGGGCTATGTTAGGGAGGGGGGATGATTTGCAAATGGATGTCAAGGCATGCAGGTTCTTGCTAGAAAAGAGTTAATTGCAAATATGATATCATACTCTCTCTCTATCATGATTTAGGAAAAAAAGTTTAATATTTTATTAGGGGCGTAGGGAGGAGGGGGAGAGAAGCGTGCACAGCAAATAAAACCCATGTTAAAAAATATTTTAAAACAATAAATTATACAAGAATCTTTTTATAATAAAAGATATTATATATATATATAGAAAGAGAGAGAGAGAGAGCAATTAATGCATTAAATTACATTTTTTAAATTATACATAATTAAATAATTCAAAATAATAGAATTACACAAACTCAACTCTAGATTTAATTTGAATTTACTATTTATGAAATTATTATTTATATAAGTATTAAGTGTTTTAAGTGTAAGGGTAAATCATATGTGGAAAAATAAACACCATTTTACTTTTTCTAGAGTATTTACAAATTAAACCATTACCAAGGGTTGCCAGAAATTCATTAGTGTTTAGTTGGTGGAAGGTAAACAACACAAATTCACTAGTGAATTTTTCGATTAATTGCCCATCTAAACCATAATATAAAAAATAATTGAAAAAAAAAAATATTCAAATTATTTCGGAGTTACCATGTATCAAATTTTATTTTGTAGTTTTTTTTTTTATTTAATCAAATAAAAAATTTTTGGTTTAATCCTGTAAATCCCTTTGCTTTTTTTAGTTATTAAGAAGTGTAATAGAAATTAAGTGGTATTATCGAACTCATGAAATTCACCTGGGTTGTCGCCAGCTAATTGAGAATAATAAAGGAAAGGGGCTAATTCCGAAACATAAGGACTGAAGCCGATTATTATGTCTAAAGTTCTTGGCTGCCGGCACAAACCATAAAATATTAAAACCAGCCTGGCATTTCGGTTTTGCATGTTATTGCCAACTTTATACCATTGACTATGATATACTCATAACTGCATTATTATCTCCCATGTTGACGGAATTAAGTGTTCCAGCTGGCAGCGATTCGTTTACTTGCAACCCTTTTGCGAGTGCTATTAACGCGCCGCCCGGATTTTCGGGTTGTAGGGTGCACCCTTACAAGAACACCAGCTGACAGACACATCTCTTAGCTTTCGATTAATTAATATATGTTCTAATCAAGTTTCACAATTATAAAATTTTCAAAAAATTATTGATACGTATATATATGCAAATTTTAAATAATAAGAAACAATTATTTTCATTAAAAAATTAACATCATGAATAATATGAGGGAAAATAATTGAGTTTTAAGCAAAAATAAAATAAGTGAAGACCAGCGTAAGAAATTTTTAAAAGAAAGAGGACGTTATACTGAATATTAATTACAACAGTAGTACAAAAAAATAAAATATAAACTTGAAAAAAATTTTTGTGATTTTTCTAAATAAGAAAAAAATGACTTTGATGATTTGATAAAAAATAAGATAACACAAATCCCTTGCAACCCCCCCCCCCCCCAGCTCTAGAATATATCTCCGGTTTTAAGGTTCATAATACTGTCTGCCCAAAAGTGGTGAATCAGCAAGTAAAATAAGAGAAGTATAATATTTAAAAATTTAATTATATAAAAAATTATTTAAACCATGCTGTCGGTTAAGAAATGAATTATAATTTATTTTGAGAAAAACCTATCTCTATCACATAAAAAATAAACAACATAATCCGTATAGTGATCCAGAAGTTAACCATATAAACTATCGCTTCAGAGTTGATCTAAAAATAAACGACGATTTTGAGGTAGGAGAGAGGGAGGGATAAATTAAAATTTGACGAGGAAATATATTTAGGTGCAAAAAAGTTGTATATTTATAAAAATTAAGTTTTTTAAATAAAAAAAGTATAATCATTTTTTAGAATTATTTTAAAAACAAAAAAATTATAATGTTTACAGTAATGAAAAATTTTAAAATAAAAAATATATATGATATTATTTATTAAAAAAAAAATATCACTTTTTATGTATTCCATTATTTTGCATATCAGTGTAATTGAGTGAGTGAAGAAATTTAGTACTTGATCATGGCTTTATAATGGCTGAGTAGGCTGGCTTTTGTTGGGTAAATGATTCAATTTCCAAGTAAAAATATTCAGGGCTTCTTATGCAAGAAATTAAAATTTGAAAAAGCATGTTAATTCTTACGACTCATCTTTTCGAAAAGCTTTTAACGTTACGTTTATGATGTTTGTCTTAATCTACAGAGTTTCCCAACCTTTTAGGGTTAGCGAGACATTTTAATTAACTAGTTAGGTTTTCGCCACACTCCATAGTTGTTAGAATGAAAATTTCTGTTTACTTGAAATTATAACATAGTTTAACACTTGTTGTTTATTATTCATTTTAAAAAAGGGAAAGCTATCAAATATTCGTGAATGAAAAATATTTATAATAAACCCTCGTGACAAATTGGTTACGAAATGCTTATATGTAGGATAAGATGACACAAATTTTTTTTAATTTTTCATTCAACACACTTAAATATTTTGTAGATAAAGTCTAAATTAATGATGTGCCCAGCTCATAACTGGCAGAATCAAATTAAATAATAAAATGTATTTTATTCTTTTTTAATATTTTTGGAATTTATTAAAAAATTTCTTCAATATAAGTTATGTAGTATTTATTCATCCACACAGCTAACTTGAAAACTTTTTTTAAAAATTTAATAATTCATAAAATATTCAAGAAAAATAAAATAAAAAATCAAATAATAAAAATAAAATTTAAAACGCACTAAAAAGAGGAAAATAACTTATGCAAAATTGTTGAATAATTATGACAAAATATAAAAGCGTAGGCGCTCATAGAATATTTTATTTAATTTCCCATTAATAATACTTTCAGATTCAATGAGCGCCCAGGCTTTTATTTTTTGTCATAATTATTCAACAATTTTATTTATTTATTTATTTGGTGAATTTTAAATAAAAGCGTTTTTTTTTTGTTACGTATTTTATCTATATATGTAATATATAATATATGGAAAGTATTGCGATCACCAAAAAAATCCATGATTTCATCGGAAATACTAGTTTTGAGGTCCCATGAATATATAAAATTGGAGTGTGTGTGTGAACAAGATCTCTCAAAAGGAAAAACATTTGAGGCCAAAATTTTATATTTAAGATAGGTACCCTTTTAGAGTCGCTTGCGCTTCGAAGGTTTTGCAAATAATCGGCTAATAAGTACGAACGAGTGCTTTACTGATGTATTTATTAGTTATTTTTTCTTTGCGATTTTCTCAAAATTCGTCCTAACCAATTTTGAATAAAATGCATATCTCAATTACTTATTAGATGATCTTTGAAATGTATTAACCCTTATTCCCCCTCCCCCTAAAAAAAAAATTGGTGTCCACTTTACTGTGGCATGTTTTTTGTGATTTTCTCTTAAACTACTCTAATAATATTGATTTTATTTTTTTTTATTTTATTTCATTTGGACCGTATAGGCCCACCTACCGGGGTCCCCGTTTATTTACCCGAGGTGCTTACGTGTACGGAG
>JAAAKE020091877.1:0-16400 GCA_010014785.2 Anisolabis maritima | reverse complement strand
TCCTAATCCACCTCTCTTGAAAATGCTCCAAAACGAGTCAACCTCAACAACCAACGCGACTTAACTCGAGAAAATTTTATATAAATATAAAAGGTTGGGGAAAAAAGAAATTCATTATTTTTTCATTTATTTCAAAGCTTTATTTAACATAAGATTGTTCGATTTGGGTCAAATATGCACCGTTTTGTTCTACAATTTGTGGCCATTTTAAAGCTAATTTCATGATGCCTCTTTCATAGAAACCCTTATTGGTAAAAAACTCGACTAAGAGTTTTTCACAATCTCCTCTTGAGGACAACCAAGCAAGTTTTGCAATGACAAAAAAAAGATGGTAATCTTTGGATGGTACCAGGTCCAGACTATAAGGTGGAGGCATCAAAGCTTCCCAACCAAGCTCCCGGAGTTTCTGGCGAGTTATTATAGACGTATATAGCCTGGCGTTGTCCTGATGGGACACAACTCCTCTCCTAATGGCCAATTCTGGCTTCTGGTCGATCGCTAGCTTCCAACCTTCCAACTGTTGACAGTAGAGGTCCGAATTTAGTGTTTGGCCATATGGAAGCCCTTCATAGTGGATGATTCCTTTCCAATTCCACCAAAGACACAGCAAAACCTTCCTGGCAGTTAATCCTGGTTTAGCCACCGTTTGAGCCGTTTCGCTGCGCTTTGTCCACAATCGTTTTCGCACGATATTATCGTCTGTACACCATTTCTTATCCTCAGTCACTATCCGTTTCAGAAATGGCTCGATTTGGTTCCGATTGGCCAAGGCTTCGCAGATAGAAATTCGGTTCATCATGTTTCTTGGCGTCAATTCATGTGGCACCCAAACATCGAGCTTCTTTTTGAATCCAGTTTTATGCAAATTTTTAAATTTCATAATTAGTGAAATTGAAAAATATTACTCAATCATTTTTTAAAGAATCTTACAAGAAAGTTATTAATAAATTACCTGATTAAATAAAAATTAGTTTAAGGTAAAAAGTGATTACCTCCTATGTCTCTTTTCTCTAATCCTTTCATCTCCATGTCGATCTCGATGATCTCTTGACCGATGATGACTTTTTCTATGAGAGTCGCTTTTATGAATTTGTCCAGACATTCTACGATCTCTATCACTGTGTTTCCTTTTATTACTATTGCTTGTTGGTCTCGAGGAAGTTTTTCTTCTATAAACAGTTGCTTGTGGTGGTTTTATTTCTAATGAGTCTGTTGTGTCTTCCCCGCCCTCTTCATCGCTAACACTTAAATAAAAAGAGATTATTAGTTATTATTAGATTATTAATAAAGAAATTTTAAAAAAATGATAAAAATATAGAGCAAAAATACCTACCTAAAAATACCAGGATCATCCTTACTAATCTGAGGGCTTTTAGTTAATTCCCCATCTTCGCTCTGATCATCATCAATTTCTGAGCCCTCATATTCTGACATTATGAAATCTGAAGTAAATCTATAAAAGTCAATTTCAAGTGATTCTGGTAAAATGTGATAATTTATTCTTATTAAATTATTAATTGAAAACATAAACCATATCAAATTTTGATATGTTGCAAACAGAATAAAGAAATGGAATCAGGTTTGACATTTTTGTTTTTCACACACAAAAATCCCTAAATTTGAAAATCAATGCACAAAAATTTAAAAAAAAAAAAAAAATTAATTAATAAGTTTTTTCATTACTTTAATCTGCCTTTTTTAAATTTATAATATAATTCTTATTAATTTATTATTTTCAAAAAATAATTGCACTCATTTTTATCAACAACTAGTACCAACAATGGAAAAAGGAAAATTAGGCGGGAAATATTTGATATTTTTTGGGACTAATTGAATCAATAAAAAGTGAGATATAAATTGTATATATTAAACTTAATTATATATTTAACTCATAAAATGGTGTTAATAGGGTTAAATTAAGAGAATTTATTGAGAAATATACAAATTTGTATTAAAATATGTCTAGATTTTTCTCTAAGTTGAATAATTAAAACACGAATATATTTATTGTTATGAAGAATAATATTTATTTATTTTTCTTAAATATATTATAATAAATTTAATTGAAAAAAATAATATTTCTAGTTGATTGAATTTTAATATAAAATTTCATAAAAATCATAGCTTAAAAAATTAATTTATTTTGAATATTAATTTTATAAATGATGAATTAAAAATTTTATTCTCCCAATATAACAGTGGGATGTTTTTCTAATAATGAAATGTCATGTTCCAATTGGCGTAATTCCTTTTCCAACTTAATTCTTCTTTGTTTCTTTGGCAAAGTATCAGTTACCACGGGTAGCAATTCAAATTCACGTTGCTTTTCTTTCCAATTTTGTCGGAGACCTTCTAAAATTTTCGTCCTTTCCTCTGGAGATAAAGTGTTAGGTCCCCTTTGACGTTCCTTTTCTCTTGCTTCCTCTCGTTCTTTAACAGCTTTCTCTTCTTCACGTCTTTGTTTAATATAATTCGGAACGCAGCCAAAATTCTTTTTGAAGACATATTTTGGAACCAAACCAGAGTTCTCAAGTGTGATTGTTTTTCCTGTCCTCGTATCTACTGAACGATGAATCGGTTCTGAAGGTTGAATTCCACCCAATTTTACCACATTGTCCCTAATTTCAAAATAGTATTCATTAAATTGTGACAATGGAATAAAATTTTAGGAATAAAGATCCTTAAAAAAAATAAGTTATATTCAGTTAGAATAAATTAAATTGTTTTTTAAGCATTTAGACACAAATACTGGGACTTAAGGCAAATTTTTTCCTCTTAGATAAAATGCATAATTTTGGGTTTGATAATGATAAAAAATTTTTAACAAACAAAGAAAATTTTGCATTTTAAAATTAATTAATTTTAGGCTCTAATCAATATGGTCGTTTATGCTTATTACAGAGGAGGAATGAGTTCCTAATTTCTTAACCTAGAAGAAGACAATCAATTTGGTATTTTTATATAATGAATGCAACTTTGAAGAAAAAAAATATTTTACTTGCAAAAATCCTTTGTGTTGTTCTCCTTTTTACTTGGCACTTTATGAGGTGGGACAGGAGGTTTACGCTCTGAAGCAAGACAGTTGACTTTATTAAAAATGGGCTTCCCAAGGGCTTGCTGAGAGGCATCTGTTTTATTTTGTCCACGTCGAGCTTGTTGTCGAATCTTATGCCTAAAAATGCTATTGTATCTGCAATGAATCGCAAAAAATCAATAAATATTTTAGTTACTTCTTCGTTATTCATATCTTAGTTTTCTATTTAATTTTTTAATAAAAATCGATGAATTATAAACGAATAAATAAATTAAATTTTGTAAGAAAAGGATTTTTATTGAAATTTTAAAAATGAAATTTTTATCAGATTAATTTTTTGATTCTTCTTTTTGAAAGCATCTCTGAAAATTAATAAAGATTTTAAATTTTTTTAATGAAATAAACAAATTTTTATAGGAAGAAATTGAAATAAATTTTTTTATAATTATTAAATATTAATAACCTATATATAAATTTGTAAAAATGAAAGGCAAAGAGGTGCATTGCTACTTACTTTTCATTTTGTTCTGCTCTCAATAGATCATTTCTAATCAAATTGTAGATACTTTCTCCATTCGCTGACATGTCAGCGCTATTCTCTTACTATCTTGCCAAGATCTTCTTGGATCATTTATTAACAAGAGATTTCTGTTATTAAGAGATTGATTGCCATAGCAACCAGAAAAAGCAACATATACAGTATTTTTGAATTACCCCAATGGCTGACAGCTAAATGGGGAAAATAAATAAAAAAAATTTTTGTTAGATGATTTTTCGACATTTATTCGATTCATATGAATCAGATATGTATATTTTTTGCAGGCGGATCAAGTGATCCCTGGCTTCCGGGACTCGAACTCGGGATATCCAGCAAATGCTGGTGTTCATTTTCCCCAGACCACTGAACGCTCGACCACATCACAAAACTCACACATTCCCGCTATTTATCTAAATCGTATGATAAAAAGTAAAAAGATAAAGTTAGTACCTCGTGAAAAATCTTAAAATAAAAATTTTTTATTTAACTTATTTTTAAATATAATCATGACTACATGAAGTCCGCTACAAGGGATATTGAATACTAATATCTAATCTAATTTCACTGAACGGATTATCATGATAATTAGTCAGGACTGAAAACAAGGTCTTAATTATTATCACCCAGGTTCAAATAATTTGGTCCAGCACATATTGGGAAAATCGTGGTAGGCAATAAAAATTAGGGTGCTTTTTTAAGGCTTCCTGCGGACCGATTCGCTTCAAATTTTAATTTCCTCTTAGGTACTCCTAGAGCTATAAAATTCAAGTTTCATCCCCGATAAGTGGCTCCAGAGATATGAGCAAAAATCTACACACATATACACACGCTTATTAAGATTTTTTTGCATTTTTGGCATCCATTTGACTTGAAATGCAAAGATATTTTAAAAAATTGGGGGAGGTTAAATTTTTTATGATTATAAAATTTTCCCCTTAGGTTAGATTTGGTTGAAGTGGTTGTTGCCCCCGCCGGGGAGATTAGGCCAGTAATGGGCAATTGTGATAACGATGAGATTATCTCTCACTTTCCTAAACCTTGAGGAGACTTCTGGCAAAGTTGGAAATAATTGTTTCGCCGGACTCGAACCCGAGCTGTTTTGCATCTGTAGATCACCACCCCCATGGTTAAAGATATTGACAGTGTCAATGTTGATAACCTTAAAAGCCAAGGGATGTGGGTTCAGATCCCAGTGAGCCCTATGAAAATTTATATCAATTGGATACCAATTAATATAAATAATTATACCTGCATTACAAGTTTCGTAAATAATATATATTGTATATCGTTTTAAGTCTATTTGGACTCAGATGCCGAAAAGACAAAGTCTCTAGGCCCAAAATCCGTCTTAGCCTTTTTCTTCTCTTCTTGCTTCCTTAGCTGCTCTATCCATTCCATTTTCACCTCTTCCCTTCTTAGTTCCTTTTCAATGTTTTCACAAATTTTCACCTCTTGGACGGACTTAGCCTTAGCTTCCTCTACTTTTTCCTTACATACATATATAATAGTGCGTGAAAGTAATTATTTTGTAGGGTTCCATCGAAACTTAAGTTTATATTCATAGTAAGATTAAACCATCCATAGATATATATGTATTTTTTTTATTTTATTATTTTATTGATTTCAAAAATTTTGCCTTTGACCTTTTTGGTCTTCAGGCTATACATATTTGGTGTTTATATTTACAAATCAAAGAAAAACAGTCTCATATTTAAATATAACATGTATTACGTATATACACTATTTGACATCTATTTATTTTATTTTACTTCCTGTTTCCTTCTCTTTCTTCCTTTTTCTTCTCTTCTTGCTTCCTTAGCTGCTCTATCCATTCCATTTTCATCTCTTCCCTTCTTAGTTCCTTTTCAATGTTTTCACAAATTTTCACCTCTTGGACGGACTCTTTTCTTGATTGTTATAGATATTGCCGCATCTCGCCCATATTCTTCTTTTCCATTCTTCTATATCATCTATTATTAAATACTACTCCGGCCCTAAATCCTTTTTTATGTTCTTGTAAAGAGGAAAATATCTCGACCTATCGACTCTTTCCCAATGCCTCTGGAATTCTTGTTCTCTGCCTTGTCTATCCCTTCTTCCACTCTCTTGATTCTCCATTCTTCCACGTCCATAACTAGTCCTGGTTCTCCCTATCTCTCCCACTTTTGTCTAAACTGTGTCCCCCAAATTGTTTCTGTCTTATTTTTTATGTTTCAAAAGGTGTTTCTTAAACACTTTCTTGGCCATCTATCCATTCCACTTCCAGGATACTTAAAATGTATTTGATGACTCTTTTTGTTTGACAGATGACCATTTTATTCTCGTTTCCATTCTCCAGATGTAATTTGGGGTGTTTCTTGCGAGTCCCAGTATTAACTTATAATGTTCACCTTGAACTCTTTCAACCTCTTCCCTTTCCTGCCATCCCCATATTTCCACACCATATAATACATTGGACTCAATCAAGGATTCGAATAAATAGGTCCTCCAAGTAAAAATCTGCAATTTTACTTCTCTTCAATAAGCTCCAAGTCGAATAGATAACTTTTTTTGCCTTTCTTATTTGTTCATTGATATGCTCCCTGTGGTTGTTTCATTAAATATATATCCTAAATATTTGTATTTATCTACCTGTTCCACTTTCTTGTATTTCAATTTCCATATTTCTTCTTTACCTCTTCTTCCTTTCTTTCTAAATTCTTTCTCTTCTTTAGATTTCTCTATATTAATTTCCAAATCATTTTTCTCTACATATTTCTCTTCTAATTTCATCTATACGTTCTATATTATATACCGTCAGTAGCGTAAACTTCTAATTTTTATTCTGAAAATAGACTTTAAGTCCTTCTCTCCATTCTTCCGTTGATGGTTTCAGCTGTATTCCGTTTTTGATTTCTAGTAATTGACCTCCGCTAGCCCTTCCCTTCTTGAATTTTCGCGTCGATGTTTGTCCATATTGTGAAGTCTTTATTTAATCTTCCTCTTAATCACTGTTCTTTGCTTTCTTCCAACCACGTTTCCAATAAAATAATTATGTCGTAATTTCTAAGAGACTCCAAAAATTCATTCGTTTTATTTAATGTCCCAGCTATATTCCATCCTAATATTTTTATTTTTCTATTCATTATATTTTTAGTTGGGACTTATTTCTTATTCTCTTCTCTTAATAGTTTTTTGCCACCCTAGACTTTGGATTATTCGAGATTTCTTCTATCTTATCATCTTCTTTCTTCAGATTTGTAGGCTCTCCCATCTATTATTATTTTATTTGCGTTCTTATTATTATTTCTTAATTTATATACCAATCCATATCTTCTCTTCCTATAATCCCTTTCTTCGTTTGTCAAATCATTATCAATGATTATCATTTTCTAGATGTCTTAATTTGTTTTTGACTCTGAATATCGTTGACTTTAGCTTGGGTGTCTTGCTCTTCTTCTTCCCTATTTTCTTTCATTTCTTGAATAATAAAATTATTTATCTTTTCATCCTTCTCCAGCAAATGTAATCTATATTTATAAAGATTTAATTCCTTCTTCATTTCTTCCATATCCTCTCTCCTTTTCTTTATTTCGATTTCTCTTTCTATTCTTTCTACTGCCAACTCTTCTGTTTCTGTAATTCAGTTCCTACTTTCGAGTCAATTTCACCCATTCTTGACAAAAATTTCTGGAACATATTTGTAATATTTAAATTATTATGGGAATCAGCCTTCACCTCTTGATCTTGCTCAGATGGTGTTCTTTGCACCCGTCCACTTGACCGAAAAGGGCTTTGCACCTCTTTCTTCTATTTAGCACCTTTCATATTTGGTGAATTTTTATCTGCCATTTTTCAGCTGATTTTTAATTTAATTTTCCCTTTATTATTTAATTAAGATATTTTATTATATATATTCACAATTCTTTAGTTTATTTTTTTCAAATGTTTTATCTTTATTTTCAACTTGGCAATCCAATAACTATTTTTATTGCGAACTGAATTAATATTCACTCTTAAAAAGTATAAGACTCTAGAAATTTTTTCTTCTCTCTTCAGCCCCAATCGTCGCAGCTACTCAGAAATCACCTCCAAAGACCAATAGAAAATTCTCCTTCGAATGATGTATCACAAGGGTCAATTTTCCAAAAATAATCCACCAAAAACTCTTGAAGTTTAGGGAGCTCTTTGTACATACGTTTTACTCAAGTCCACTAACTCTCTCGTAATCTAGATATATATGTAATAACCATTTATTATTTTTCACTAGTGCTTACATAACTAGAAACAATAATAATTAATATGCGACATCCTTTTTTTTTTTTTTTTTTTTTAAATAAATTTAAATGATAATTTTTTTTTAAGTCTCTTTGGCATATAGACATTAAACAATTACAAATTTATTTTAATAATTATACGTATTATCCAGGCATATTTATTTACACCAATTGGTTCAATAATAAATGATAAATTAAGTCTTCTGGGTGGTGTGTGATGATTCTCATGTTGATGCTTGAATTAATTTGAATATTGGGATCCTGTTTGTTTGTCTTGTCCATATCTACTCTGAATTTTAAAAACCGTGATTTTCACTTGTATTTTTCGCTTATATGTGTTTATAGATGTCCTGGACCGATTGTTGCGGGTCTCCAATTTCTGTATAAATTTCTCCACCAAACATTTTGACCTTACTTGAAGGAACTGGTGAGAGCTACTTTATTTTTATCTCAATTAATAATTTCAATTTCATTAATTTTTTTCAGTTTTTCAATTACTACTTGCATATTTTTTTTTGATTAAATTTTTCTGTTAAGATCCTTTGGATCTATGCATATCCTGATTTTTTCCTTTTTGACGTACTACCACTAATGGTGATATCGCTGGAGTAGTTCAGTGATGGGCTTAATTATTTTTCTGCACTATTTTATCTAATTCATTTTTGACACTTTCTCGTAAGGCAAACGGTATTGGTCGAAGTAGATTTATTTTTAAATCTATATCTAATACTATCATTTTTCAAACATATTATAATGAAATATTTCTTCTTTTTAAAATGAATTTATTTTTTTGATTAATCCTAATTTTTCAGATGTTGAATTGTCTAAGATGGGTTGATAGCCAGGTATGTGTTTTCTCAAAACATCACAATTCCAGTATGTAATTTAAATAAAATTTCACTATCACCTGGTAATGTTAATGATTCAAGCCAATCTCGTGAGTTTTTCCTGTCTTTTCAACATGATATTATAAAAGAGTATTAATTATCTTAGGATTCACTTTCTTTTAAAATGTTAATTTTCTTAGAAGTAAGCTTTAGTTAAGTGTCCTCTTCGGTTTTATGTTCTGCAGGTCTTACCAAGAGTTGGACAATATATAGGTCCATGAAGGGTAGAGCAGCGGCGACAATTGAATTTTTCATTCTTTTTCTCTTCGTAGTTGTAGCTCTCACGTACTTTTATTGATGTTATATACTTTTTTCTATTTCGATTTTCAATCACTGTTGGTTCCTCTATTTCTGATACTTAGATTTTTGCTAACTCTTTCGGTTTACACAAATTTAGTGCCTTTTATATATGAATTTATCATCATCTGCTAAGTTTTTCTCTTAAATAATGTCTAAAATTCCATCTATCTTGTCTAACATGAAAAAAGATTTTTTTTTTCCTTATTTTTAAACTGTTTTTCTGAATTTTTCTACTTTAGTACAATTCCGATATATTTTTCCTTTTTTTTTATTAGTTAACTTAACGGCCTTTTAAAAATAAATGTCAAACTCTGCTCGCAGTCTATGATTGCAACGTCATCATGACCAATCAATAGCCTGCCTTAGCAAACATTTTCCGGTTATTTTAGGGTATGTGTATGAACTTGCAAAAAAAGTGATATCGAGTTTTCAACGGGAATACACGGTTTGAACTCTAAAAAATCTGGAGTGACAGCAGCACATCGCATAACTTTTTCTTACATATGGTGTGATATGTTGTCTCAATAGAATTTTGTGACTGGTCGCCCAAGGAGCCGGTTCACAATTTTATATTAGCTTTTAACTTTAGTAAAGATAATCAAATCCAATTTCAATTGTAAATTACAGAAATATTTTTATTAAAAAGTAAAATGGGGAGTGATTGATTTTTATTTTACTACCTCATTGAATTAATTTAGAAATTAGATAAAAATATTGTTTCTGATAAAAAAAACAAATATCTAAATATCTTTGGAGAGGATAAGGATATCTAGCTTTTTGTCATATCATTTGAATGGAAATATCATAATTAATAATAAAACATTTTATAAAATAAAAGAGAAATTATTTCAAATAGAAAAGAAAGAAAAGAAATGGTTAAACTATGATTATAAATAGCAACAAAAATAAGTTAAATTGTGTGAAGTTAATTAGAGAAAGGAGAGAGTGATTGAGGGGGGGATAAATGTCAATTAGATAAGCAAGCATTTATTTGTTTGCTTGGATGGGCTTATCAAAGAGTGGAGTGATAGTAGTTTGCATTTGCGTCAGGGACAAAAAATAACTAATTTTCTTTTGGGAAAGACGAGGAGCTCTTGTCAGATATGGAACAGATTATAGAAGGAAGAATTGGCAAATCTCGTAGATGTAAGGCGAACGCGAGGGAAAGACATCGTATGCATGGTTTAAATGCTGCTCTCGATCGTCTCAGATGGTATTCTTTTTGTCTTCATCTTAATATCTAATCAAAATAAAAAAAGAAAGTAAACGTGTGACGATTTTGTTTTCAGTGTTCTACCCTTAGGAATGACTCGTTCGGCGAAATTAAGCAAGATTGAGACATTGCGTCTAGCACGTAATTATGTTCAGGCTCTGAGTGAAGCTTTAAGAACAGGAAGACCTCTAGAGCCAGAAAGACTTGCATTTTGTTTGTCAAAGGGATTGAGTCAAGCAACGGCAGCTCAATTGGTGAACTGCTTCACTTCCACATCAACCGTGACCTCGGGATCAAATCTCTTGCATCCCCAAGGACATTTCTACTCACAAAGTGTCCCTATTTGGAACTACTAGCCAGGAACTTTTTAATATCTTTTCTAATTCTAATCTAACAATCTCTATTTCATCTTTATATTCATCTTTATATCTTTATATTAAAATACTTATTCTTCTAAATATTGTAATAATTTTACGAAAATAAAAAATAAATTATTTATTATTATATCGAAATCATAATTATTTTAAATAATTCAAATATTATTACAATTTTATCTAGACCTCAGATTGTGAGGTCAACACGTTTTATTTCTAAAAAAAAAAAATCACTCAATACAGTTAAATTGCACAAAGACAAACAATATAGAAATCTTAACTTAATGAGTTGTTATATATATATATATATATAGTAAGAGTACTATGAAAGTGAAAAAAAAAGTTATTTTATCGAATACGATCATCGCACTCAAGGACTGAATCACAAAAGATACATTTCGGGAAATCGGAAGACATAAAAAATTCAGCGTCCAAGCAGCTTGTGATTCCAGGGCATCTTGTACAGATAAAAATCGGCTCTGTACTTATCTGACGAAAAGTAAAATTACATCGTCTAACATTGTGCTCACAATTTCCTAAGGCTTTAGATAACGCCTCTTCTGTGAATGTGATTGTAATGGGTTCATCACAAATGATGCATGCCTCTTGACAGAATTCTGGTCCAGGTAGAGTGATTGGTTCTGTTTTTAGAAATCCCAGAGCTTTAGCTTGTAAAAGGAATTGATTCGAAAGGGACCAACTGAGGAGCAAGTTCTGATTTGAGCAACTGTCAGCGTTCTCTTGCCATTTCAATGAAAATCGTTCTCGGAGCCATTTCGCTTGGTAAATTGAAATGTATAATCGAATCTTGGACGAAAAATCCATCTTAAAAAAAAAAAAAAAAAGAAAATCAATTAAAATATAATTTTTTTCTTTAGATAAAAACTTTTCTTTTCAAAATCAACTTTTATATATTCTTTAATATATTAATATAGACTATTCTGCTATTTTTTTTTTCTAATGAGTTATAATAATTTATAAATGGAGAAACAATCCATGAAATTTTTTTTGCGCAACTAAGGTATAGGAAATCTCTAGAATCAACCATCTAAAAATGTAATTTATCCATTTAATAAATTGAAGAAAGAAAGAGTCAGCATCATTTTAATACACACACACACACACAAATGTTAAATTTATTTATGTTAAATCACAAATGTATTAATTTGTGAACAAGTGAACTTATTAGTTCATTTTGGTATATAATATAATATTTTATATCCCTGTTTCTTGGTGTGCAAAAGTCTCGCCTCCAACTAATAGTCAGTGGTTCTGTTCTCGTCCTGAACGATAAAAATTTATTTACTTTATATTGGCTATTAATTAATATAAATAAATGAGGACGGAGTCTAAATGGCCTCTGATGTCGAAAAATTTTTATTAATTAGATACTATGTATGAATGTATGTATGAAAGGCTTTGATTTGGGTGAAAAAAGCGTTATTTCAAAAGTTTGAACAAATAAGATTTTCATAAGAAAAAGTTGATTACCCATCTTGCAAATTTTAATGGTAAATTTCTTAAAATTAGATTAGAAGTGGTTTGTGAATGAACGATTATTAAAAATCTTTTAATAGAAGGAAGTTGGAAATAGGTTTTTTCTTTGTTTTTGAAGTTTTGCTAATAGATGGGGTAAGGAGAGAGATTTTAGTATTATTATAGACATTCTAATTATTATTCTAAATAAAAATGAATGTAAAAAAATAGAAAAATATGAACATATCAACATTTATATTTCTTTCAGAGTGAGATAAAAAATATTAAAATACCAATTCTGAGCCTCTGGTTTCATTGTCTCGTAGATCTTCATGAGCAAGGGCTATTAAAACCAATTGGAGATAAAATTTCAATTGTTCAAGAGGAATATCTTCAAAGGTCTGGATTTCATATAGTTTCTCTAATCCTGGAACCATTTCCATTTGTATACAATTGATACGAATAATTTCCAACAGATCCATTTGAGTCCATAAAGGTTGAGAAGGTTTAAAATCCAATCTTTTTTCCTCTTGAATTAAAACACGTATCTCGGAATGATTTTTTGTTTGAATGCGCAAAGGTCTGGAAAATTATTTAAATATAAAATTATTAAATAGGTTAATGAATAAATGAAAAAAAAAAAAATAAAATAAATACCTTATAGTGACGAACCAGAGATGACGTGATCGGAATGGTGTCAAACCAACACAAGTTGCATTTTGAAGCCGCAAATTTTCAATTTGTTCGGGAGGATTTTCAAATAGAAGTGAGAATTTATAAATAATTCCACGATAGGTACAAAATAATATCGAAGAATTATCAATCAATTCTAAGCCCGTAATTAGACCCACGAGAAAAAAATTGGTATTCTTAATTGAGCCATCTTCATTTAAAGTTATGATAACTAAGTGTTGAACTTTTGTAAAAATAATTGAAATCTCGCCATTGTCTTGATTTATAAATAAAACATGATCAACTAGTGCGGAATCTTCCTCCGTCCATAAACTAATAAATGGTCCGCTTTGTACAAATGTCGAATCGTATTTTTCAAGTGGAATCAATGTGACTTCTCCATTCAGAGTGGAAACAAAAAGATAAAAATTATCCCCTCTTTGGTGCCAACGCATCAAATGTATTCGATTTTTTAAATTAAATGTCAGCGGATCTAAATTTAAATAATCTCCTGAAAGATTACTTTTATTTAATTGATATTTTTCAATTTTCCAAAATATAATTTTCCCCTGGGAATTTCCACAAGCTAAAAGTGCCAAATCATTTATCATTATTGGACTCCAACATATTGAAGTAAAGAAAATTTCTTTCACATTCCGACACAACGCTGCAAAATGATCTCTCGATTTCATATTTCTTGGGTGATTATTTTCAAAATGATGAAAATCAAATATCCTCTCTGAAGGAGAAGCGAGTAATTTCCATTCATTACGTTCATATGCCCAAATATGACAGGCACCTCGATTCGTTAAAGTAGCGAGAAGACATCGAGCACGAAAATGAAGTCCTTGGGGTGACCAAATGGCCTTAGTCATATCTATGAACGGTTCCTTGGCTCGGGGTAAACTTGGAGCCAATTCAGGATCGAGAAGTAAATCAACTAATTCGTTACGTTCTAAAAAGTATAAAAATGGATCTAAATTGATGTGTTTTGCAGCTTTGGCAGTTGGTAGCGCAGTTGATGTAATAATATTACTCCAACGGCTGGAAAGTGTGATGTCCGACTCATTTGGATCATGTTTCAAGTCCTGTGACAAAAAATAATGGACAAAAGAAAAGAAAAACAAAAGAGAAAAAATTATATATTAATATTTATTTATTTATTTAAAATAAATTAATAAAAAAAATCACAAAATTATTAATCACAACTCATGTTATATTGAAATAAAAAAAATAATTAAAATACGTTTATTTTTTATTATTGATAGAACAGAGAGACACACACACACACTACATAGCATCAAAATGAAATCGATGAGCTTCTTGAAGTTTTTCTAAACGATCTTCTCGACGTTCTTTCCAATAGAGAATTCCAATTAGTGCAGCAATAAAGGCGCAAGTTGCCAATAAAGCAAAAACAGAACGGAGAACGAGTTTACTTGGAGTAACAAAGAGTCTAGCACGCCATTTAGGAAGACGTGTTGTCACCACTAATTGTGAATTGGGAATAATTTGAGTCCATTCTTTACTCAATCCACCTACGCTAACTTCTAAAGAATCAACAAAATTTGGTGTTCTTCCCAAGCCGAAGATTACGTAGGGTAAAGCAAGTGTGAAATGAGCAGATTGTGCCAATTGTACGGTGGCTGCAACTCGTGGTGCTCCTTCTTGTGTCGTCGTACGATACGATACATGAGCACCTGGAACACTCCCCTGGCCAAGAACCATCACTTTTATAAAATTGGCATCATAATCAAGCGTATTTCGAAAGGCTTGTGCTTGACTTTTCCCAGCAAGTATCACATCTAAAACACCATCTTGGTATAAATCATAAAATGTTCCCAACTGTGATGTGTTACTAAGTGGAGAGAGAGCGTCCCAATTGATATGAAATGTTCGACCTTCGGAATTCTCAGGAGCAGCAACATTTTCTAAAAGATAAGTTCTAGGCTCAGATTTACCATCTGATAAACTAGCTAGTAAATCAGGATGTCCATCCATATTGAAATCACCAGCACGAACTGTTATTGTATTCACCACTTGATCATTTGTTATGAAACACCATGTGTGTCCAGTTTTATCTCGCAAGCTTGGATGTAAATTCTTCCAAGTCTCATTTGAATCCACACCCCAAGAAGAATGAGTAAATAGAGTACAATCTTTACATTTACTATCTAAACAAACAGGAACAATGTGTTCTAATTCGCCACTGAGGTTGATATCTGCAAATAACGATTGTCCAATCTGAAATCCTGTTGGTTTCTCATAGCTTACAGAGAAAGTATATTGTCGAGATTTATTTCCAAGCCAAATTTCATATCCTTTTTCTGTGCTTAATATCAAATCTGCGAAATGATCTTTGTTAACATCTAGAAAGGCATGTGAATGTGGTTTCCGTAATTCCGGCAAACTAGAATTTCGACCTAATACTTTTGTAGCATTCACTGTGGTAGTACGATTGGGAGAAATTAACCAAAAGCCAGCTACATTATTTTTCACTCCAAATAAATCAATTGCCCGATCTTGATTATAATCAACAGTCAGAGGCTGAGCATCAAGAATCACAATAGGTTTTTCTGGATCACTGCAATTCAAATAATTCCCACCACCCCAATGGATATAAACTTTAATTTTCCCCAATTTATCAACAGATGTTGTAAGAATGTCCGAATAACCATCACCATCGAAATCACCAGGCACCACTGACGTTGCACGATTCTCATCCAATTTACACGATAATGCACTAGCAGGTCGAAAAAGTGGCTCTCCATTAATCGTGGCAAGCAATACTTGAAGACGAAATCCATTATTTTCCAAAACAAATAAATCAGTTAATTCATTTGAATCGAAATCTCCAAAAGCAGCAGGAAAAAAATTCGTGTAAGATCCAAATACAGATGATGTGATGTTGTCTGCATCAACTGAGGAAGGCGCAGTAGAGAAGACAAGAAGAAAAAGTAGACACCAAGCCTAACGTAAAGAAAAGCATAAAAAAATCTCTCTCTCTCTCTCTATTTTCTAACTTATATTAATTAAATAATTAATAACAATATTATCTTTATTATTCTTTCCTAAACCAATACTATTTATAAATTTCTATTATATATATATCTATTATATTGTTTATAAACTTACCAAAATTTCCACTCCTTTATTTGATAAAACCGCAAGTTTGTTATCATTTGACAGAGAAGATGAAAATGGATTCGAAACAGTCACTTCCATTTGATAAGAACACAATTTTTTCAACCTCATTTTGTTACTTAATTATCTCTAATATAATTTACATTACAAAAAATATAATATTCCTAATATATTTGTATTTTATTCTCTAAAACATTTCAAATATTTTGTATGTACGTTTGTTTTGACATTTTTTTTTTTAGGAAATTTACCAAACTGAAATTATCAAATTATATATATATTCACAATACGATGTTAAGTTTGCAACACATTCTATAGTTACACTTTTTTTTATTTAATTTTAAAATTTATTTTGAATTAAATAAGCATTTAATTATATAATTTAAGATATTTTTCTTAAATTCCTCCATTCAAAAAAAAAATTTTGTAACTATATTATTTATTGTAATTATTTTTTATTTATATCAATATAATAGCGCAAAATTTGAATTTATATATTTAAATTA
>JAAAKE020091855.1:0-20534 GCA_010014785.2 Anisolabis maritima | reverse complement strand
GATTTTCAAACATTAATTTAAGTGAAAGCAAGTTGTTCAAATTTAGCTTCGCGGGCTACTTTCAAAACCTTTGCGGTTGACGTGTTGGCCACCCCTGCATAGGCCATAGTATGTGATTTTTGTTTCATTTTTTTTTTTTACAAATTTATAGCAAATTTATTGATAATATAATAATAATAATAATAATAATAATAATAATACGCTTATTACGTGATAATATTCAAATGTATGTATATTCGGATTAAAAAAAAAAAAGAAATGAAACCATTTTGATTTTACAAAATAAACAGCGCGGGGCCTTGAGCTCTCGCACCGTTCGTACCCCCTCGAGCCGGCCCTGCTTTTAGAATTGGCCTCCAGAAAAAATTGCGCCGAAATTCATCTATACTGATTTTTCACTATAATAATATATTCTCTGTATAGTCAAAATAACCATCGAGGCCTAAAATTGACTTTAAATGAATAAAAAAAAATTTAATTTATCAGTAAATTTCAAAAAAATAAAAAACACTAAGCTTAATGTGTCCAATAAAAAATGCATATAATTAGTATAGAACGTTAATAAAATACAAAACAAAATCTGACAAGAATATCTCGAAACTTTCCTACACCTGACGCTGGATAGTGAGGCAGAAATTGATTCTTAATGGGGAACCATATCCAGTACATCAAGGACATTCGTTGCCAATACCAATTTTTTTGTAGATTCTAGAGGACAAAAAATAAATATTCTCCTTGCGTTTTGTCGAATGCGCCTTAATTTTTTAAGAAAAAAAGAACAGAGTTGCTGTCTATTTAAGTTATCTAAAGAGTTTATTATGTGTCAACAAATTGGGGGGCTCACTTGTTTAAAGTGTCAAGTAAGGTTAGGTTATGTTTAGATAGTTGAGTCCAGTAATGGCCCATTGTGATACCACTTGGGCTTCTGGGAGTGAGATTATCTCTCACTTTCCTACCCCACGTGGAGACTTCTGGCAGAGTTGGAAATAATTTTTTGTGGCAAGCTGGACTTGAACCCGAGCTATTTTCATAGATTCGTAATCCGCAGCTTATCTGTCTTAGCCACTGCCTCCTCAAGCGTCAAGTTAATAAATTATATTTTGGCTGGTCCAAGTTCGGATGGAATTGATTCAAAAATTTTTTTTTTTTTGAGGGAAAAGCCTTAAATTAAAGGCTTAAAAACCCTCATTCCCCGGTTGGTTACCCCTGGTGTATCGTGCACTGATGACACACACCATTCAGTATCACTGGTTGCGGGTTCTCTGACCCATTCCCGGTCACCCTCCCATCCCCACCCCTCATCCCAATGTTTTTCAATAAATCGGTTTTGGTCAAATTCTCTTTATATACTTTTTTTTTTACTTATTTCCAGTGGAATCTAAAAACAATTTCTTTAATTTGTAAAATACTTTTATTGAAATTAATACAATTTCAATAAAATTTAATTTTTTTTAAAATTTTTTCTTTTGACTCGCACTATTCATAGCAAATAGAAATCCAAAATAGATATCCTAATCTATTATTTGATTTTCTCTTTTGTTTTAAAATTATTTTTAGAATTTTTTTCTATTTTTTTTATGAATGAAAATTTTTATAGTATTTTTTATATTCACATGTGTGTCTGTGTCAAAGAGCAAAAGATGAAAGGTCGTTGGTTCGTCGGGATGCCCTGTATAGTAGGAGAAGTGAAGAGGAGAGGAGACATTTTGTTTTATTAATAGTTTTCAAGGAATGCTTTTGCTCTCTCTCTCTCTCTTTTATTTTATTTTTTATTTATGTCTTCTCTCCCTCTCTCTCTCTAAATTGCATTCATAATTATAGATAGAGAAAAATTGAAATGCATACATGAAGGCTGTGTGTTAAGGAATGTAAACAAAACATAGGTTGGTAGATGGCACGTGGCACGAAAACTAAACTCTGTCAAAGATAAAATTATCTATCTTTAATCTTGCCAACTAGCAGAAGAGAAGAAGAAAAAATATATCCGGGGAGTTCCTCAAGGTTTGGCGGACCGAGATGCTACTCCTTGAAAATAATACAATAAAATTTTATATATAGACAGATAAATTGTATTTATATTTAATGTGAATATTTCTTTAAAATCTGAAGAATACGTATTTAAAGGGAGTAGAAAACGAAAAGTCGAAGGTGAAAAAATTCATGATAATGATTTGTCTTATAATTTGAAACTAAACATTCAAACGATAAATATAGCGTCTATAGTGATGATGACTGTACCTGAGATGACTTAGGGACTGAGTGAGCAACGCCATAAACGCTACTTTGTTTTTTTTTCTTTATTTTCGGCTTTAGGGCAAAGCCCATCCGTCGCTACTCTGTCTTTATACATTCTACAAAATGATAACCGATTCATATTCATATCAATAAACCAGTGGCATAGCTAGAAATATGGGGCCCCTCCACAAGCATAGTTGGAAACAGTATTCGAAATCCGAGAACTCGAATCTTAATACTTAAACAATACTGGACCATTGCAATGTTCAGGAAAAGGTACAATTAATTTTTTTCCTCGCAATCACAACACTTAAAATTCAATTGAAAATTAATTTATTATAATCACCTATATCAGACAATCTTCTTGAGAGATCATCTCCATTCTGCGTATTTCCTAGATGTATTAATAATATTCCGATTCTCACATTCATTTCTATAATTTATGTAATTTACAATAAATTTTTTTTCCGTTATAAATACGTAAAATGTATGTAATAGGTATTTCTCTATAATCAATGTTATAAGCTCTATTTCATAAGATCCAATTTGTAACCTATAAGTCAATCTATTTTAGCTCATTTTCCCTCTGCAATATAAATACAGAAAGAGAGAGAGAGTATACGCTTTTACTTCGGCCATATGTCCATCATTATTCTTGATTTTTTTCATTTATTCCTCGAACAATATTCTGACTTGATTTTTATATTTTTACATAATTTTATTCTTTGATAGAAGATAGAAAAGGTCAATGAAGGGTATTCCTCAATTAATTTCAAAGCAGGAACTTCATACTCCCCCATATCATCTTATAAATATTAAAGAGAGAAAGAGAGAGAGAGGGAATGATCCTTATTCAAAGCACAACTCCAATCCATTCCAATACAAAAGAAAGAAATAAAGAAAAATATAATTTCCTCCTCAAGAGAATTTATAGCATTTATAGCTTTTTGGTTTTCCTGTTTGGGCAAATTTAGTATACTATTCATTGAAAGGAAAAAAAATAAGACGTTTGTTATTTTCAAAATATAATTTTCTTTTCTTTCTTTAACTAAGAGAAAGAGAGTAACTTCTTTGGAATTTTTTCCCTTGGAAGAACAAATATAGAATTGAATAATTTTTTGCGATAAATTTCAATCTGAATCGTCATGAAATCAACATACGATATATGCTTTAATCCACACAGCTAATCCACTTATTATATAATTAAAATTTTTTACCGATTCGCCCTCTCCCTTGGTGCAGAGGTAGAGGTCTAGCCTCACGTACCAAAGGTCAGATGTTCGCTTCCCATCTAAAGCGAAAAAATTTATTTAAATATATTGGATCCCAAATGTTTTAAATAAATATGGACAAAGTCTAAATGACCTCAGATGCCGAAAAAGACTTAAATTGTCTTCACTGATTTCCATTAGTTTTTAACTGTACCGATTTTGAATAGGTTTGTTTTGAAAAAGGTGGGGATTTTCAAAACAATGCTCCAAATCAATATATCGTTTAAGATAAATGAGTGCGAGATGATTGTGTTGACTGGGCATCTGTGGCTATGTAGACTCAGTCCTTATTTATTTATACCAATTGATAGTTAATATAATATAAATAAATTTTTGTCGCTCAGGACGGGAAGCGAACCTCTACCTTTGCGTCAAGGGACATGACTTAATTAAAATTTATTTATTTATTATGGATCATATAATAAATTGACATTTAAATATATTATAGACAAAAAACTATTTTTGACTCAAATAAAGATCTTTTTACTAAATCCCACTATTTGTTAGTATTTGGATGGCAAAGTTGACGATTCGGATTAGTACTATCGACTTGTTTCTTTATAAAATATTGAGAGTATCTTCTCCTCAAATTTCTGATACATGTTCATATATAGAGTAGGTTTTACTAAATATATTAACATCTAAATTATATCTGTCTATTTGACTCGTCTCAGTAAATTTTAAGTTTCATGTTTTTGAGAAGAACGGTTCAAGTAAAATACCATTCCCAGTTGCCGGAAATAGCCCAAAATTTGATAAAGATCTATGATTTTGCTATAATATTACGTATGTAAAATTTGGTTGATCTACATTAAAGCTTACTCGTGTTATCGTGTTAACGAACATATGCATAGACATAATTCGAAAAATGCTATTTTCGGACTTCGGGGGGCCCAAAACGTCAAGAACAATCAAAATCTCGAGTTCGAATTATTGGACGATTACAATACTTTCCATTTACTAGATCTATACGAGAAAGAAAAAACTATTAATTAATTTTTGTAGCATGGACATATAAAAATATTTTTCATTCCCTGGTGGTTCAAATATATTTTTTTTTATCTTTCGGTATCAAATGCCAATTAGACACTAAAGATTAATTTTATATATTAATTTCGTTAAGCATCACTACCCATTTAAATTAATTGGTAGTTAATTTTCTCGCTCAGGCTGGTAGTGAATGACTGACCCTTGCATCTTGGAACAAGTGTGTTGTATCTGGAAGGGGCAATTACACATATAAATGTGGGCTTGCTTCCCACTTAAAGTCATAAAATTTATTCAAAATGGATAACAATTAGTTTGAATCAATATGGGCGGATAATGGGTTTCGTCTCTAATTTCAAATGTTGTCTATAATAATTATTTTTTCTCCTCCCAACATCTGACTTCGCAAGGATAGAGATATGGGAAAGTATTGTAACCATCTTTCTTTTTATTTTTTCTAACCGTCATAGGAATATAATATTTATTTACAAAATACATAATATAAAATAATAAATTTTACCAAATACAAAGGCGTATAAATATAAATAATAACAAAGTAAATACAAATACATAAAAAATACATAATACATATTTATAATAATATAAAGTTTACAAAAATAAATAAAATTAAAAAAATGTATAAAAGACAAAACATAGCAAAATAAAGCAACAAAATATAAAATCATTCGACTTAGAATATGGTCACCAACTTGAAAAAATTTTGATCCAGAAAAATATGGAAATTATTTGTATTTTTTATGTTTGATTAATAATTACTCAAAAATAATATTATAAGAAATTCTTATATTCATAATGACAAATTTTGTAAGTTTTTAATACATTTTAATCTGGGATCGCGTTAAAAAAAATTTAATTTTTAATATTTTCTGAAAACAACCGATCTGTGACACAAAACTCGGCGCCGATCTCTCAGCATGTAATATATACGGCTCTCTGACTTGCAGTAACGTCAATATTTCAAACAAGCAGGAACAAAATAAGCTTTAAATATTTTGTAATAATTAAGCAACTTTTAAAAATTTTGTTATATTAAATAAATACATTTCATATTAGTAACTCAAAAGTTCTTTGATCATTATTTTACACATGTATTTATCTTTTTAAGAAATTCATTCATTTCATAACCCCCTCACCCCCGTGGCCGAAAAGTTAAAGATAGTGACATTATTAGTATTGATAAATATATATTATGTATCCTCTATATGTCTATATGCCTTCAGATTCCGAAATGACTAAATAAAAAAATTCATTTCATTTCAGTGATTTTTAGGATTTCAAATCTTAATGGTCCGCGGGGTCCGAAAGGTTTAGATCATCTTTTGTTATAAGGGGAGGAGGAATAATTAAGTGATTTTTTTTTATTTGAAATTAGTAAAAAATAACACCTTACAAATTTATTATATAACTTTTTTTTAAAAGAATTTCCTGACATAAAGATTAAAAATAATAGAATTGTGATTGATCTGATCTGTATATAATTTAAATTCAAATTGCAACAATTTCACTCTCTCAATCAATCTCAAATTTTTTTTCCTATTCGAATCAGCAATTTCTTTGCACTCACTCGCTTCTTTTCTTATTAAATAATTCCGTTATTTTTTTTGGAGACATTTTTTTTCCTTTTATATTACCTATGAAATCAATCTATTTTCTTGCATTTTACGACAAGAAAGCTTTCGCTATGTTGTTGATGATGAGGACACGGAATATAAAGTATTTTTTAAAGAGAGGCGATTTTTTAATACCGTAGAGAATTGATTATTATTGGAGAACTTATAACGGTCCAATAGTTAAAATGGTGTAACAGAAAAAAAAAAAAATAGAAAGCATTTATACTTTTGAAATTACTCTATTAATTAAAAAAATTTCCATGTTGTTATTCAGGGTGGGAATAATTAATTAATTTAATGGGATGTCTCAATTTCAATCTTCTTATATTTAGTAGTTTTATTAAGTTTTTGGAAATCATACAACTATTGAGGCCGTCGCTCAATCTGAGCATAGTTTTTTGATGAACATAGTTTCTTCACTTGACGTCACACACATCCTTCTGTTAATTTTGTTGCAATAAATTATATTGGAAAATGTACTGAGCATTTTAATTTTACACGATTGAAAAAGGCAAAAAAATTATAACAGCTTTTGTCCTAAAGATGTGTTAAGTCTTATGTTCCAAACGTCGACAATATATAATAATAAATATTTTGCGCTAAAATAAGTGTTCTATTATTTTTCTCAAAAAAGTTAGAACTTTCAAGATATTTTTCCTGAATTATAGTCTGGCCGTTGTCCAAATTCCAGAAATATTCTAAAAATCTAAAGGACCAAGTCTATAATATCTCCAATCAAAAACACCGACACTTGCACTTCTTCCCCAATTTGTTTAATCCCGAAAACGGTCCGGCTACAATGTTTTCCTTTTTGTGCTTTGTGCTATTTTAATAATCAAACACATTTTAACCCATTTTAAGAATCTAACGATTTTTTGTTTAATTTATTTATTTTAAAACAAGTATCCGCAATATATTTTTCCTTTTTTTTAATTAGTTAAACATAATTTTTAGAAATAATTGTCAAACTCACAGCTAATGATTGCAACGTCATCATGATGCGAGCCTCACTAGTCAATCAGCAACCTGTCATGCAAATTGAATTTTAAAATTCATTATTATATTCTTTTACTGGTCCACCATATGCCCTCTATAGACACTTCTAAGACTTTGTGATGGTTCGTTAAAAAATTTTCTATATATTTAGGTACGAATAAAACTAAAAAATAAGGTCATAAGCGTTTTATTAAATTTTTTTTTCTTGAGCTAATTTATTATCTATATAAGTTACTTAACACTTAATCAAATTCATGTATATCATGATACTTAAGAGCTGGAAAAAAGAGAAGTATTTCAATATTAATCTTTTGAACACACACGCGTATACACAACCCGTATGGTCCAAGTACAAGTGTGTGTGTGTGTGTATTTATCGAATTCCTTTGCAAGTGTTGTTTGAGTGAGGCCCGCAAGGCTACACCGTTAATTCCCAAAGCGAATGAACGGCATCAAAAGAAAGAAAAAAAAGACCATTACATCTCACCAACAAACATCACACTCTTCTCTTTTTCTCCAGAAAATCAAAAAAAAAAAAAAAAAATTAAGAAAATTGGACAAATGACTCAATTTGTTCGACATGTTTAAATCCAAAATACATTCCGATTACTGAACAATTTTATGATAAATATTTTTTAATATTAATATTTAAATAGGACAATTTATCAATATATTCTATAAGCTCCTCTGCAGGAATTCCCACATTTAACCGAGATCTTTTCCTTTGTCTCAAACCCAGTCGATTATTCCTTCTATTCTATATGAATTCATTTTTAACTAATTAATTCTACAACTATTTCCACTATATTAATCTATGTCAAGGTCCTAAGGAAGAATTATCTTAGTAATGGCTTAACAAGGCACGAGCCCCGGGCACAATCTTTTATGCTTCGTTTTTACATTTTTTTTATCTTAAAATTATTTTCTTGAAAAAAAGACACAACAAAATAGCGCGAAAAAGTCTGTCAAAAATTGAATTAGAGTGTGGAAAAAGACAGCTAAGCAGTTTTAAAACATTTAGGGAAAGGAAAATTGAGTGGATGATACGGAAATATAGAGAGGGGTGGGGTCAAAATTTTTAAATGGGAAAAAATTTTAAATTAATTCATTTAATTTTCCTTTCTTCCTGAGCATTAAAATCCCTACTGGTACTATTCTCAGCAGTAACGTTTTCTGTAGACTCAGCTCAAAAAAAAATTACAAAGTTTTAAGTTGAACTATTTGGAAAGAAGGAATTCTAAGAGTATTAAAAAAAAAATTTATTTTTTATATTTTATTTGTACCTCCTCCTCCTTTCCAAACAAGACAGATTTGAAGTAGTAAGTTGGTTGTTGCATTTAACAATGAAAGAATGAGCAAGCAGGCAGGCAGGTGATAGGTCTCTCCGATATTAAAACTCTCAAATTTGAGACATTTCGACCTATGCTTCATGTATAGGAAGAGAAAATTTAAAAAAAAAGCCGAAACCTTTCAAACTTGAAATTTAAATCCTATCTCTTGTCTGCCAGCTCCTTCCTCCATTATTACATTGCTACAGATTCTCAACTTAGGATCCTCATTCTCCACAACCCTTCCCTGCCACTCACTCTTCTCCTGCCTATCTTCTGTTGAATCTGAACTCTTCAAGATTTTAAATAGAGTATTTTAATGAAATAAACTGGATGTTTCTGAATACCTTGACTTTATAACGTGACTGGTTACGATTACGACACGACAGCCCCCTTCCTACATACAAATCGTTCGTGCCGAGAGCAGAGACCCCAAAGCAAGTTTCACTACTGTTTATTTTTGTGCATATAGTATATAAATTAGTTCATTTAATTTGTTTGTTAAATATATTTCATCTATAAAATTGGATTAAGTAATTTATTATTAAAGTTCAAGTGGTATAATAATAAATAACACCAACGTTTCTTACGAAATACATATGATGGCGCCACATTAATTTTTTTTCATCTTTGATTGAAAATGACCAAATTAAGTTGAAGGACAAGAAGAGAATTTTGGATTTGTAAAAGTAAGAATGACGCAAGCGACTAAAGTATAATAAAAGTTATTAGAGATTAATTTCAATTTTTCTGTCTAATAAACCCTCAACTTATTTTAACTTGAACAATTATCTAAAAAATTTTCATTTTTAGATCCATCTCTATAGTATAATTGAGAATGAATGAATAATTTTCCAGTAGTGGATAGGTAACATGAATTTATAATGTTTCACTCTACAAGTGTGAGTGCCCACATACATGACCTCAAGGTAACGTTGATAGGTAACTAAATAACTGTTTAATAGCGACAAATGAAAAAATGTGAGAAAATATTTATTAGTAAATTTAGGTGTTCCAAATTGGACCTAATCCTAATCACTATTGCAATTAAATATTAGTTAACCGTTTAGTAGTAGCAATATGTAGGTAAGTAATTGAATTTTTTTTTTGAAAACCGTTAAAGTTGCAAAAAAAAAATAATTTTATAAATCAAAAATAGCCTCTCATTACATGCATTGGCTATTTACTACAAAATTACTTACTAATTATTCTTTCTTTTAAAATCTTAATTTTACAACGTCATTTTCATTTTTACTTTCTCTTATATATGTAAGATATAGTAAGAAAGTATCTCAAAGGAAATAGATGTTTAGATTTCAACAGAAATACACGTTTTGAGTTTGGTCCCCTGAGTCTAAAAAAATGGGTATCCCAAAATGGTCCGACTGTATGTGAACAAGATTTCTCAAAAATGAAAAAACGTACGAAGCTAAAATTTTATAATTATTATTTAAGCTAGGGATCCTCATCGCTTGCACCTCGAAGCTTTTCACTAAAATCAATCCAAGAGTACTAGTACTTTACTGAAGTACTTTTTTTTTATTTTTTTTTGATATTCTCAAAATTTGCTCTAACGATTTTAATTAAAATTAATAAAATGATTATTTATTAGATGTTCTTTGAAATGTATTAACCCTTATCTCCAAAATTGTTTGGGACCCATTTTACTCTTATGAATTTCTCTTAAACCATTCTAACGATATTGATTAAATTGACATACATAAAATAAATTAAATAATATTTAAGATCTTCTCAAAGTGCGGGGGCCCAAATTCAAAGACTTCTCTACACTTTGGCCCATGATCGTCCACTGCACTTTCTTTTAGAAAACAAACAAAATGGAGAAAAATGAAATTCTCATTTATTAAACAAAATAAATTCAAATTGGCTGTGCATTGATCAGCTACCTATGGGGCCTGACACAATAATTCTGGAGTAGCACATCACACGCTTTTCCTTACACTAGGTAAGAGAAAGTTGTGTACTGTTCTTTTAGTTACTCCAGATTTTCTTATTTCATTTAAGAAAGTTTGAATTCCTGGGCCATGATAGCAATTTCAAAGATAACAATAAGGCATCCAAACAGTAGCCCTCTTCCTTTTTTTTATTTTGTATAGGAAAGTCAGAGAAATGCCCAAATCTGTAACACTGTACTACGACCTTCACAAAATTTTAATAATTAATAAAATGGTCCATCTAGGAAAATATTTCTATCATAATCAATCACAAGAAAAACAAAATGCGTTATATTCACACACCCTTTTCATGTTTTTTGAACTCAGAACTTGGAAACGAAAAGATGTGGATTCGGGAAAAAAGCTCAAATTTGAAATATTTGAGAACTTTTCCTTTCCTTTTTTTTTTCTCAATTCTTTTGTCACCTGAGCCATTTTCGACTTCATCAATATTTATTTAAATTAATTGGTTGCTAATCAAGAAATAAAATCTCTTCCTCGGTTCTAAGAGAGAGGGACTCCCCATATAAGAATTAGAGTATACTCGGAAAAGTAAAAAAAAAAAAAAGTTATTTGTATATAAACGAACGAACATAAAGGCACAAGAAAAACAAATTTTATTTTTAAATAAAAATAGGTTAAACTAATGTTAAATAACACTCTAATTCGCCTACTCTTAACGTGCGACATTCTTATTCTTATTTCTTATCTTCTTATATTTACGTAGGCACTTTTATTTCAATTGTTCCAATGACTTTTAATATATATATCATCGATGTTTGAAAATAAAATAAAGATACCTCATCATACAAGTGAATGAATCTTGATGATAAGATGATTAGATAAACAAAGATTCTCCCTCCATTTTCCCCTTCACCTAATCTACTACATATCTATTAAATAAAAAAAAAGAAATAGAAACATTCTTTTCGTTTTTTTATTATTATATAAGTGTAAATATCAAAGCCCACTGTTAGTATTTCTTCGCTTTTTTTATCGCTCTTTAAAATTAAATATTATTCCTCAAAATCATAAAACATTTTTCTTATTCTTTCTGACACTTTGAATTCGAAAAACATAATTTTGGAACTGTATGTGGGGCAAACTTGTCGCGAGTTTTCTATTAGCTAGATTTTAACAAAAAGATTTACAGGGCCGTTCTGATCTGGATATTTTCTAAAAATAACCAATAATTAGGGAGTAATATATAGGAATCCCTAAGAACTCATTTATGTGATAAGATTTTAATACGTAATTAATGTTTAAGTATTTAACAATAGATAAGATACATTAGGGCCAGTAGTAATCATGTGTACTACAGAGTTTTTTATGTGATTTTATTCACTACACTAGCGCATTTTCTACTGACCAGGGTTTAAATTAATTTAACTTGCTTTAACTATTACGCATTAAAATTATCTAAAGCGAGAACTGTGAATGTAGCCTAACTTGAAATTCTACTATTTACAAAAACTACTAAATTTCTTTTAATTTAAGAATTTTTTTTGGCCAAATGGAGAGTTTGCCATTATTGGGTATCCGAGGCCAATTTGTTAAAAAAAAGAATTTTTAATCGTTTTAAAACTGCCTGATAAATTTTTGAAATTGCTCAAAAAATAAAGGTACTTTACTGGAAGATCAATATAAGTTTTGGACCTTAACTGTTTCGCGAATGAAAAATTGAATTTACATATTAGAAAAATATTTTTTTTCTGAATTCACTGATATGCCACAAGTTTCTTGTTAATATACTTAATAGCAATTATACACTTGGGACACCTAACAAAGATTTTGACACCAAAATTTAAAGAAATTTAAAAAATGGACTTAATCATTTTGGCCTCACAACCATTCATATAAAAAATTTAATTAAAATAAGAATATAACAAATATTCGTAATTTTTTTTTCTATAATCTATATATTTTAAAAAGATAAAAATAGTGATAAGAGATATATCACTCACTTACTCTAGAAGACAATTAATTTTAACCTTCGACTTTGTGCTGATCACAAAAAAATTGTTTCCTTTGACCATGGATTTTTTAATAAATTTAGGTTATTTATTATCTGATTTCCCCAAAGATGTGTTCTCTTACCTTAATTAACGAGAGACAATAAAATAGATAATTGATTATACCCTTTTTTTTCTCTTTATATAATCAATAAAAAGATTTGTTTTTAACAAGTCCCTGAAATTCTTATAAGATAGCCTTATGGTAATGAAAGAAGAAATTTATCATGATCTAATGACACAGAAAATTTCCCCTGAATCTAAATATAGATTATAGAAAAAATATGAAGAATATATATTATATTAATATTAATATTTTAATTAAACTGCACTTATATGAATGTTTGAAAGGACAAAACGATTAAGTTGTCCTTTTGAATTTCTTTTAAATGAAATAATTCATTTATAGCGCGTTTTTTATTTGCTAAATAGAGAGAGAGAGATTTGACTCTTTGTATTCTTCAATGCCTAACATTAGTCTCAGACCGTTTAAGCGATTTTTTTCTTTCTATCTCAATCAAAATTTTATTTCTCTGGTATTATATCTCAGATCCGACAATTATAGACCTCAAAAAACCCTCATTTAGAGCTTATATTTTAATGACAGAAAATTTCTCCCGAATGCTTAGGGATTAAAATATTGTTTAGACTGACGCCAGTCAAAAAAAACTAGTGCAAATGAAAAACTTTTTTTTTGTCTTTTCGGCATCTGAGGCTATTAGACATATACGATCAATTTATAATTGCGACAATGACCTTTCTGGTCCGTTTAAATTTATTTAAATCAAATGGTTGACCTTGAAGCCTTAACGCATGGCTTTGATACATTAAAGCAAGGAATGGGTTCTAATTTTAAAGAATAATTTCTAGTTAAATTCCACAAATAAATGATTTATTAAAGAATAATTACTATTACCATCTATTCGATCACTTAAATTGCGCTCTAACCAGACCATTTGAAGTCTCTTGATAACTAGATTTTTATAATAAAATTTTTTATATTTCTCATTTGTTAAAAAAATCGCCTAAAGTTGAATGAACTTTAATTATAATAATTAAATATTTTTTTAAATCATAAGGCAAAGTATACATTTCTTCATTCTTTTATCATTCCCTTATTGTCTTTTTTTCTTCTATTTATCTAATTAAAGTTCATATCGTGGCCCTTAAATATATTCATTATAAACACAATGAAGCAAATTTTTTTTTCATTTAATTTCACTTTTACATGACTAGATTTTTTTTTTTTTGATTATCGATTCCTTTTAGGAAAGCACATTAACATTGAATCAAATACTAATAATAAATAATGATAGACTTGATTGATCTCAAGAGAATAAAAGCAATTAGCACTTGACTACTTGTGTGAATATCTAAATATAAATTCTTTGACACAAATAAGATTGAGGTATTGTAATCATATCAAAATCGATACTCTGAGATTTTGATCGATAGAAGAAAAAGACATCTTTTGTCTTATACGAAATGGTTTTTTTGGAGAAAAGCTTTTTTATAATTGACAATTGACCATTTAAGTTCAAAATATGCTTTTATTTATTTATTTAATTTCATTCATATCACCAAATTGGATATTAATTGTATTTTTCTTGAATATTTTATTAGTTATTAATCTTATTTTTAAATTATTAATAATAATTTAGACAAAACTTTTTAAACAAAAGTTGCCTAAACTTTTTTATAAGAAATTTTCCAATTGTATATTTTTGCAAAAAAAAATTTTTAGATAAAGTAAATATAATAATTCTAAAAATAAAATTATTTTTTATAATCCAATTTTAAACGATCAGTTAGGTGCTGGACATAGGCTTTTATTTTTTCATGATCCTTATATTTATTTTTCTTTTATAATTACATAATAATTTTATAGAATAGGGTTGACCAACACGCGGTCCGCAAATCATTTTTGTTAAGCCTGCAACTCTTTAGTGATATTATTTTTAATCAATAAGTTGTCATTTGCTTTTGGAGGCCAATAAAGGAATAGGAAGGCAGCAAAAAGAGAGAAGCTCTTAGATGCCAAAAGGAGACGTTTTAGACAAAATTAATTCGTCGATCATTTATTGCCTTCATTGTGATCAGGCCCAAAGTTGTCATGATATAACAATGTATGAATATATATATAACTGATTATTATAGTATTCTCGCAAGTCACCACACGACACTCACTGTATAAGAAATAAAATATATATATATATAATAATATAACTTATATTATTATATCATGACAACTATGGGCCTGACCATAAGAAACTGAAGATGGACGAATAAATTTTGTCCGAAACGACGCCTTTCGACTTTTAACTTCTCTTTTTTTGCTGCAGTCTGCCTTCCTCTCCCTTTATTGATATTATTTTTGATAATTCTTTGCCAATCGGAGAAATTAGAATCCACCTAACATCCCTTTATTTGGCTAGAAACTAATTTTCTGTCGACTCTGTCGCGTGTTCACTACAAGATCATTGTGGCGCTCAGGATGGTCGACGTCAGATTGGCCAAAATATTTGGCAAATAAAGTTATGTATGATAGAATCTGAGACGCAGCTGGTTTTATTTCTCAAAGCCCTTATTTAATTTAACTGGGCTGCATCGCCTCATAAAGTATATCTTTTTTACTAAAATTCTAATAGGTGACTGGCAAACTTAAAATTTCCTATAGAAATTACTTTCAAAGTTCAAAAGCAGCACATGGGGCATCAAAATAACATAATCTATTAAATCTCCATTATTTTTCATCTAACATGTTACAAATTATTTAATCTAAACCTATAACTTGACGAAATTTCCAGATGTGGCCCACGAATAAATATATTTTTTAGATTTAGAATAAAGAAAAAAATTCCTATGTTTGATAATAAACGGAATTTAATTTTTTTGTTCTTTTTGGCATCTGAGGCAATATAGAAATTTATATATTCAAAAAAATATATTTACGATACAATGATCCAAGTACCAGATTTTTTCATAATATTTTAATGTCATTTCAGACTGTTTTTTTTTTCGGCGTCCATAACAACATTATTCTATATGCAGAATTTATATTTATTTATTTTTAAATAAAATTTTTTATTTTTTATTATACAGACTTAATTGTGTACTATTCTCAAGGCTCACCATATCATTTTAATATTTCTTAAAAAATAAATAAGAATAATTTTGGGAGCAAAAAAATGAGATTATTTAAAATAATTTTATGAATAAAATAAAGAGATTAACAATCTATTAATCTAATATATATATCAAATTTAGGCAATAAATAGTAAAGATTTATTGAAATAACCTATTGTACACTTGATTGATAAAGCATAATAAGCTTTGTGACCATTTGACATTGAATAAATAAATAAGTTTTATGGGATTTAATCGGAGTGAAAAAAAATATTAAAATAATAATATTGAGGTAATTTAAATAATGAGTGAATAAATTCCATTTAACGTTTTATTTGCCTTTGGGAGTTTTTAATTATTTACTATATTTAAATGCATTTAAATTACAAATTATTACTTTTTATAGAATGATTACCTATATTTCTAATTGTATTTCTATATTTAATACATAAGTATATATCTTTATTTATTGTATTATTGAAATATATATCTCAATAGCTTTCAGCTAAACAATAGAAATCAATAAAAAACACAATTGCTACACTAAGGCAGTGATTCCCAACCTTTTTAGAATCAAGTTCCGTTAAATTGCGTAGCTAATAATTTTTTTGAAAAAAGAACGAAATTTTATACATAATATATTTTTTCTTATTACAGCAAAACCACGGTTAACATGGTTATTCCTCGTAAAACGTCGTGCTTAGCGAATTTATTGTTATTTGAATAAATGCCATATAAAGCGCAATTGTTTCCGGGTTTTTAAATTTTCAAATTGTTTGAACCATAAAATTTAACTCGTGGCACAAAAAAGAGGGTTGCATTTAATTTATCTTGTAAACTCGAAAAACAAGCTAATCAGAATCGTGCTAATCGGGATTTTACTACATTTTATTTATTTGTCACATACTGGTAGCGGTACGCGTACCACAGGTTGGGTAGCGCTGCTCTAAGGTACAATGTTTATAATGTATTAATTTATACTGAGCCTGCCAAGTAGAGTCCATTATGACAGCTACCTATCTCTTCCGACAAGAAAAAACCACGATGACAAAGAAAAGACTCAAATGACATCTCTCTCCTTGATTCTCAGTACAGTCATTTTCAAAAATTTTTTAAGACTCTATAAGACGCTTATAGAGAGTAATTAATATAAAAAATTATTGTTCAAATTGCACAGAATGTCTTTCTTTATGTGCAGATTGGCACCAAATTATCAAAAGAAGGCTCTCTCTATCTGCCTGACTGTTTCCATGGAAAAATTATCATTCCATTTTACTTAGAATTCAAAGGTAAAGACCCTTAAAATACATTACAACTCTCGTTGAAAAACCTAAATACTGAGAACAAAAATAAAGACAAAAATCTGATGTGACTAATCGCACATCACTCAACTTTCCCTGACCTAAGGTAAGGAAAGCTGACTGATGTGCTTGATGTGCTATGATATCAGATTTTTTGCATTGGGCCCCCTAGCTAGACGTTCAATGTATCCCCAATTTAATCAATTGTTATTTAAGGTTAGTTTAAGAGGAAATCATATAAGACCTAAAAACATACAAGATTAAAGTGTGCTCCAAGCAATTTTGGAGGGAAAGATTTAAAACATTTCAAATCTCATCTAATACGTGTAAATTATTATTTTATGAATTTTAATCAAAATATTTACACCTATTTACTAATATATATTTTTTTTTAATCGAATGTTAATGAGTTAAAATGAGTAAACCTACAAATTTGATTAGCAATTTCTAAATTCAATAGATTATTTCATGCTTTCAAGTGAGATCATTGAAGCAAGGTGTGTTTACATTGCAGTTGATGACTTCATAAAAAATGGCATTACAAAAAAAAAATTACAAAATTATTTTTCATCTTCTCTTCTTTGAAATCATAAATTTTTATTTTATTTATTTTTTGTTAAATATTTATTTTATTATCATATCTTTTATTCATCTATAGCGTGCTGATATCATTATTTATTTTAGTTTGGAATTTATTTAAGATATATCAACTATTTTACGTTTCTCTAGTCATTCATTCTTTCTGTGCGTGTAACTTCCCTTCATTTGAGGTCAAATTATTTAAATTTATCAATAACAAAGATTAATTTATAATATGAACACTATGAAAGTGTTATTTATTTTCACCGCCTTCCATTTCTTACCCTTTCATTGAAGTACCTTTCAAAAAATAAAATAAACTTCATTCAATTTCAATGGTTTCATCTATCTTATCCGAAAATATAATGTTTTATGAGATATTTGAAAATCTATTACGAACCCTGTTATCACTGCTTGGCGTGTTTTCCAATATACCTAAATCCCACCCATGATCCATCTTTTTATAAAAAATAATACTAACATATATCCTATAGTTGTTTTTTGGATGGATGGGAGCCAGAATGGAAAAAAAGGTGAGAAAAAGATACAACGCTTGATTTCTCCCCCAATCCTTTATTGCTATGAAACTGTATCGAGGTTTCGGTCGCGCCTCTCAACCTTCATCAGGACACAGTTAAATTGAAGAGATGCTTATCACTTCCTCATTTTTCTAGAGAAAATAAAGCTTTTTTTTTAACATTAATAGAAAAATGCTTATTTTCCTACCAAAGGATACAAATCCTCATCTATTATAAATCATATAGCCTGCAAGTGTTATATGCTATATATTTCCATTTATTTATTACTTAATAAAAGAATTAACTTCATTGTTTAAATAAATTAAAGAAATTATGTAGTTCTTTTTTTTAAATCCTATTGAACAGGCGACCAAAAACCTAAATATAGCCATATCCTGACCCCTCGGGCTGAGATGGAAGGCAACCAAAACACTGCGAAAATTTTGAAATACTTTAAAGGAAATTTTAAAAATAGAAAAATAATTCATTTTCCTTATGATTGGATTGCATTTCGAATCTGCTGCCGAAAATGCTTGAAAAAATTCGAAACGACTATGTGGAGAGACTCTATCTATGACAATATATATATATATATCTGG
Organism: Anisolabis maritima; assembly: GCA_010014785.2. Classification (NCBI taxonomy): domain Eukaryota; kingdom Metazoa; phylum Arthropoda; class Insecta; order Dermaptera; family Anisolabididae; genus Anisolabis; species Anisolabis maritima. The sequence goes on along the minus strand of JAAAKE020091855.1, from coordinate 1,996 downwards.
TGTGACTAAACGCATATTGCGGAAAGGAAAGTTGAGTGATTTGCTTTCACACCACTTTCACACCAGATGTTTTGCGTCGCGTCTCCTTGGTAGCCGTTCTCTAATTCATCTCTTAAATGAACCCCTTAATCAAAATCGTTAGAATGGTTTAATGAGCAATTCACAAAAACCTAAAAACGTACAATAGTAAAGTGAGCACTTCCCATCTAAATAAGTTTTCAAATTTTAATTTTAGTGATTAGCAATATGAAATGGACATTAGTTAATCAAATATACGAGTAAAGACAAGGTCTAATGAACTTTTCTTTCATCTACAATACAAATTGATTAAGGAGGAGTCTCTACTCACTTGGTTGAAAAGAAGACCTTGCCAAAGTGCGTAGGCGACGTCTCTCTGTCTGTCTGCTCTTGCTCTTGCTGTTGTGGTTGTGGTTTCAGTGGTTCACCTTCGGACCTCAATGGCTACTTTGACTGCAGAGGGTCTCTCTCTCTCTCACTGTCCGTCCGTCCGTCCGGTTCACCTTCAGCCTCTCTCTTTGATGGGAAATCGGGGCCTCTTCACCAATACAAATTTTTTCCGTCTTGATCATAGATAGCAACATTTTTCGAATATATTTAATGTCTAGTTCGCCTTCTGCCCCTTATATTAGGATTTTTTACTTTTTACAATTTTTTTTTTTTCAAAAACTAAAGAATTTATTAATAAATTAAGTTTTTAAATATCTTCATCCACCTTATTAACCTTTTTTCTAAAATTAATTAATAATATTTTTTTTAAGTATATAGAAAAATGCATACAATTGAATTAGATTGCCGGTTGGGGGATATCGATCAAAAGTTGTTGAGAATAATATAATAAATAAAAGGTCTATTTTTGTGAGCTAACTTTGCCAAATGGATATAAGAGTGTATCAAGACAGATATTACTCGCCCTCTTCAGATTGCTCAGGACGGGAAGCGTACCGCTTACACTTGGATAATAAAGCAAGAGGTTTCCTCTTCACCTCTGCACTAAGGGATTAATAATTCTCTGAAAATGTGGTTTAATATTTATTTTCGTGACAAAACGACTTTAATTAAAGAAAGTTCATTTTAGAGGAAATGAAAGGAATATAAATTCATTTGGATTAAATGTCCTTTGGCTATATTAATAATATTTTTATAATTAGTGAATGTTTTTTGTAAACGAACTCGTTTTGTATTCATTTTCACTTTTATTTAATACAGGAAATACATAACCTAAAATAATGTTAACTTTATAATATCACTCTTATAACTTCTATAACATAATTATTAACATAATATTACAAAATCTAGAGAAATATCCCTTTAGCATCTAATCTATTCTTGTTTATTATTGATGAAGTCTTTTGCTGTTGTTCCGGTAAATGGCGGGACTAACTGATCTTCTTTTAGGAGATGAATTAGAGAACGGCTGCCTAGTGGGTCTGACTCAAAAATCTAGTGTGACAGCACATTTCTCAGCTATCCTTACCATAGATAAGAAAAAGTTGTGTGATGTGCGTTTAGTCACACTAGATTTTTTGCTTATGCCTTTGTTTCGCTTGTTCTGTCTTTTGAATCGATCTTTGAGATTTTAACAAATCTACTTCCTGAGTCCGAAAAACATTGTTTTGCATCTGCTTCTGTTTTGTGAGGCTGTCAACTTTAGTCTAAATAGCTATAGGTAAAAATTAAGAAGAAATTACAAACTTGAACTTTATAAAATTTTTGATGGAAAGATAATATTTTCAACATAAACCGTATGTCATATAGATTAAATTTTACAGTATAGCAGTTTTTCTAATTTTCCGTTTAATAAAAATAAATCTCTGAGATCATTTCATTTACTTATATAGATATCACATAAATAAGACGCTCCCCCCCCCCCCCCGTGGCCAAGAGGTTAAAAATATTGACATTGCCAGGTTGGATAATCTTAAAAGTCAAGAAGTGTTGGTTCGGATCCCAGGCATTCCAATGGAAATTTATTTCT
>JAAAKE020091844.1:0-20539 GCA_010014785.2 Anisolabis maritima | reverse complement strand
ACGTACATATTCAGTTGCTAGGATGTCGATTGTTGAAAGGGAAAAATCATTCGTGAACGTAGTATTATGTCAGGAGTCATTATTTGGAATTTGTAAATGTAGACCGATGTCATCAATCTCCATCTGTTCTTGCTCTTCACTTTCAATTTGTACAATTGTAGCTCTAGAATGCATCAAGGGTGAAATGCTTTTTGACGCGAGGGGTTCAAATGCGGTTTAATGAAGCTACGGGCATTTTTGGACTCAAACTAGAAAAAGACTCATTTCTACATCTATAAATAAAATGGAAAAATATACAAACAAAACGCGATGTGTTCGGCCAGAGTGTTCTTTTTCTTTGTTCGTTTCCTTATTCCTGAATGCTGGGAGTGAAGTCGAACGGATTTTTGAAATCAACAATGTTCACAATTTCTTACGCTTACATAAATAAAATCTAAGAAAATCTTTTTTTTTCATATAACATGATTATTATTTTGTTCAATCAAATATTAATATAATTTATTTTAATTAAAAATTATATTTAATAGATGTAAATTTAATTTAATATTTGTGTGTGTGTTTGTTTTTTTTTTTTTTAATATTTCATTTGTTTAAATTATTCGAGATTTTTTTTTATTTAATTTCATCTGTTAATTAAATTAATTTCAAATAAATATTTATTTAATTTCACATGGAATAAAAAAAGTATCTAGAATACATTTTATTTCGTATTAAATTGATTTATTTATAATTTAAAAATATATAATTTGAGAATATTAAAATAATTAGAACTTAAAGAAGCAGAAGATGCTGTGTTGATTGCTATATAAGAATAAATCAGCAGAAAAAATTTCCTGGGCAAGTTGCCTCTCCAAAAGCCATGGCCCTTAATAAAGGCTGCATTCCACTACCTTTCCCTTGCTGTTAATGTAGCGAGTGTTTGCATTTTTTTCGATCAGTTAAAGGGAGACTGGGATTTATTCCGATGCAAGCATGGGAGCGAACGCTCTTACGTCTCTGAACAAAACAAATCAACGGCTTGCGCCATTTTAAATAAAAAGACATTTTGGTTATTAATATACAATAATACAACGTTTCTGTAACCGTCATCGGGTAGTTGCATTCACTTTGACAAGTAAACACGTACTGCCTTGCGCCATCTTCAATGTTAAATAAGGGAGCCGGCTGCGAGATATTCTAGTTAAGATTGTTATAGTTAGAGTACTTCCAAAGAACATTCGTTGAGCATACGTCAACAATTGAATAAGCAGAAGTCTACCATTGCAATTCTTCCATTTTAAATAGTGTAATTTAATAAAGTATCCAACATAAATTAAGTTTATTTATATTTAATAACAGAAAAGTTTGATATAGTGCCACCATCAAAGCTATGAAAGGGAATATAATTACAATAACCATTTAGTTGGCATTGAGAGTGGCGATAGTGTCCCCCTTCTCCTTTGGCTCAAGTTCCACCCAAAATGTTCTTCTTTAAGTTGTTGAACTATATTTATTCTTTTCCATTAAGAGACAGGCCGTTGGACGGACCAAAGTTCCAGAGCTATCTAAAGAAGGATTAATCTTTAAATATCAATATAATAATCAAAATTTTTTGGCAAGTTAACTCTCTAGTTCCATTATTCAAGAGAGTGGGTAATTTCATTAAGCCTCTCTCTCCAATTTTCTCCCTCCTGACTATTAAAATGACAATATAAGTTGTTATAGGTTAATTAAGGAAGAAACTCGACTAATGTGTCTTCTATGTTTTGACTTTTATATATAATTCTTTTAATTAAAAAGAGGATCATTTATCCACTAATTTACTACAGAACTTTTTTTAACTTTGAAGATAAATAAAAAAAGATTTGCGGTAAAACGAATCTTAATACAAGTTCAAATTAATTTCTCGTTGTCTGTCGTTTTCGAGATGATCACTCGGCTAAATTTTATAAATCCCCTCTTTACTAATTATAATAATTCAAAATTATTTTCTTAAGAGAAAAAGAACATTTATTTTTACGGATTTAAGAATAACATTACAAGAAAAATAAATCGGAACTGGCCTCCCCTCGACTTTCGTATACACATATAAAGGTGAGTTACTATAATTTTTAGAAAAACATTTCAGGTAAAGTTCCTTTTCCGGTTATGGAAATATGCCAAAAGTTGATCTATGATTTTGCTGTAATGCGTGTATGTAATATATGGTTGAAAGCTTGTTTAAGTTATCATGTTGACAAATACACACAGACACAGGCATAATGCGAAAAAAAAAATTTTCGGACTCAGGGAGGCACAAAACGTCTCAAAGTGCCCTGATAATCGCTGAAGAGTGGATTCCCAACATTAATTAAAAATAAGTGAAATATATTATTATTTTTTTATAAAGGAGAGATCAGGTTTGCCAAAAAAGCAGCCAAAACATACACTTTTACCTCCCTCCCCCCTTGTTTTAATGAAGCCAGTATCCGCCCATAAACATGACTGATTTTTCCAAAATATGATTGGAGTAGACTCGTTAATTATTCCAAATAATTTGATTTTAGGCTGATTATATTTAGAGGAGCGGAGATCAATTAATGCAAAAACACTCGCGCCTGTTGGGATTCGAACTCACGCCCCCTCAATTTAATGATGGCATTTCAATTTTAAAATTAAACCTCAGAAATATGAGTAGTAGAAAGAAAGGCTTTTAAAATTTTATTTATTATAAAATTTTACTTCATTTCTATTTGGTACAATTAATATATATACAATATTTAATGGATATCGGATTTTTTTTTAATGTAGCCCACAATGAATTGTTGAACGAAATGATTCAGGATTCCCCCTACTGAGAAAAATGGAAACAAACAAGGGGAAAAAAATATTGCAAATATATTTTATTTTTTTAAGACATAAATCTGCCCACCTTTAATAAAAAATTTTAATTTTTTATTTTAGTTTATTTTCAAATAAGATGATGAATTGATTTGGATTTTGAAGTCAGGAGTTGAAAACTAGTCAGTATATTTCTTTATTTTGTAAATATTTCGACAACGATATCGTCTATCATCTCTTTATTTTTAGACTGATAAATTTCAATTATTTAATGACTAGGATGGATAATTGTAAAAAATAAAACGTTAAAAATTATCAATGTCCCAAATAATAAATAAAAATTTTTATACTTTGAAGACCAGTGGACTCAAATTCTTTTTAATCCAAAAAGCGAAAAAAAATCGAGGAGAAATTTTCCACAAAAGAGAGAGGGGGTGCAGGTGGCGGGCTACATAAAAATTAATAAAGAAAAATTATTAATACGGCTAGGTAAAAAGGTTAGCTACTACGAATGGAAAGCGTAAGTCCCTGTTCGAGCCCGCGAGGCACAAAATTTGTTAAAAGAATTATCTCGTGCACATTAAACGATATATTGGCATTGACAGTCTTAGGCGGTATTGTTTCAAAAATCATCATGATTTTTTTTATAAATTTTTTATTCATAACTCCATACTATCCATTACTTATTTATTTTTTTTTATATTCACATTATTTCTTATTAAAAATAAACAACGTTTTTATTCATAAATTCTATTTTCATTGGTAGCAAAAGAAAATTCTCTTTATGGTTTTGTGTCAAGTTCAGAGGTGAAAAAGATTAAGCTGAAGAAAAATCTTAAATGAATGTTTGCAACCAAGTTGACTTTTCAAAAGGGATTAAATGTGTTTCTTCGCTTTTATTTGCTTTGTTTGCCTCCATGTTTAAGCTAAGCGACCAGTCTCTATTCATTTCCAAAAAAATCTTTTATTATCCTTCAAATTTTCTGCCTCTTCTATCTCAAGGAGCTCTCAAGATTATTAGTTTCTTAATAAAATCATCTTTTCTATAACTAAACAATAAAGAATTCTTTAGAAAGTCGTTAAGAATAGAAAGAGAGAGAAATAAATATAAGGTTTTTTTTTTTTATGAAAAATAAAAAATCTGTGGTGTGACTAAATATACATCACACAACTTTCTCTTACCTAAGGTAATGAAGGCTGTCAGATTTTTTACGTCGGGGCCCATAGATAGCCATTCAATGTACAGCCAACTTGAATTTATTTTGTTTAATTAATGACAATTTCATATTATTCGTATTTAGTTTGTTTTCCGAAAGAGGACAGTGGCAAGCCAGATTGCGCAAGCGAGGTGCGCGTAGCCCATCATGTGCAAGCTTTTAAAGGAGCCTTTAAATTTAGAGTCCCACCCTATTTTGAGCTGGAAAATGATTAATTAAATAATCTTAAAGATTATATAATTTATTATATGTTCTGTCAACTTACTTCAAAATCAGCATGCCTATTTTAGTCTAAATAAGCTGAAAAGTTGATGCCAAAAAAAATTATTTTCAAAATTCTTCCCCAGTGTAATTTTTGTTTAAAAAAATAGATAAATTAATATATTTGCATATAAGGAATTAAAATAAATTTTTATATTTTTTTAATATCTACCCTAATCTAGTAAATTAATTCCTTTCCATTCAATTAAAATTTAATGTAATTTTTAACAACCTTGAGATCGCTTCCGATAAATGTTCCTTAAAAAGTCCGATCCCCTCGTCTTATTTTATAAAGCCCGTTTAAAAGATAAACAAAAATTCATTTTTAAATGGTGTATCTAATCTTTAAAACAACAATTTTTTTTTTATCAACTTAATAACAAATTTGCTCCAAATAAACAAGGTGTATATTGTATTTTTAAGTTTTGTTTAATTAATATAATATATAGGAGTTTATTAGCATTTTAAATTATTAATAAAATATTGAACGTTCATTATGTAAATAGAAGAGGGAAAAAAAAAGGAAAAATTAATTTTAAACAAAAAATATTTGTTGCTCTATATGCGAGGAAATTTATGTTTAATTATATAAGCGAGATTAAAAATTAATTTAAAAAATGTTATAAGTTGAATGAGCAACGTAAATTTTATTTCAAATAGCCTTTCTTGAGGTCTCTTCAATTAATTTATTATTATTTAATTAATTCTTTCCTGATGTATTATAAATAAAAAATGTTTTCACTTAAATTAAGTTCTTGGCTGTTCCAAGGAACCCGGGTTCAACTCAAGGACTTTTTTTTATAGTTCAAAAAGATTATAAAGTGATGGGAAAACTAAAAACCCGCTTTTTTCAAGGTCAAATTACTGCCAGATACAAACCTTTAACTAATCAGAAAGAAAACTTTGATTAGAGTGGAGGAAGGCTTCGCCCAGACCTCTTTCTGCCCCCTTACCCCATCTCGATTCATCGGTTATGAGTCGAGCCCAATTACAATAAATACAAATGGATATAATATATTTATTATTATTTAAAATAAAAATAAATTAAAATATTTATTTATTTTAAAAATAATTTTACTGATAATGGATGGGACCCAGGGGAGGTCTTCATTAGCCAATGAGTTTTTATATTAAATAATTCTCGAGAATTGAATTAAATATTATATAGTATAGATAGTATATTTATTTTTTGTGAGTATTTTTTACTGGGAGATTAAGTGACCGTAGTGGCCCAAGCGACTGATAAATGAAAAAATGTTCAATTTGGACTAACTTTGTCATGAGATCTGACAAATACTGGGAAGGTACTAAATGGCCACTTGATTCATTACTTGATTCATGAGCAAAAATATAGAGTACGAGGGTTGTCTGCCCTTTATGTTTCGGGATTTGAAACAAATCTTTTTGTTCATGCAATATTGAATGTATGCTGGTACTAATGCCCAAGGATACCTCACTCTCACGATAAGTCACATGACGATCTTGCAGTATCACTTCACACACAGCATCAATGTTTTCCGGAACAACAACCGATTTTGGACGACCTTCACGAAATTCGTCCTTAACCGAACTATGGCCACGATTGAAGTCGATAAACAGGAGTCCTTGATGGTGCTTTTTTAGCCGAGATAATTTCAAGTTATTGTAAACAACACAAATAGCGCTCGTATATCAATACGTTCTGAGTACGTATACCATCAAAAATGTCAAACTTTATGATAGAAGCGTCAGCAGCACTAATTTAGCTCAATCCCCAAATATAAAAAGCAACCCTCGTATGTGATATATTTATTATTAATTTTAAAAGACTTCAATAATTGTTTAGTGGTAAATTATATTTTTTCAACACATTTACACTCCCACTTACTCCTCGATTCCCATTCTCATTTTTCATTTTTATTTGTAATTTTATTGCAAATTATTATTATTTTTAATGGTTGTCATTCAAAATATTGCAAAGTAATATAAATTAGACTAAAATATAAAATAAAATTTACATATATGAATGAGTTGAGTGGAGAGCCAAATAAAACATGTATTAATTAATGAATATAAAAGATTTAACAAAAAATCTCTTGTGACTAAATGTACATCACACAACTTTCTCTTACCTAAGATAAGGAAAGTTGAGTGATATCCCGTCACAGCAGATTTTGCGACGGGCCCTCTAGGTAGCCGTTTAATGCCAATTGAATACCGATTTAATCGATTTTGTTAGAGTAGTTTAAGAAACAGAGCTGTTACTCCTGCCGTTTACCCGACAACGGCAAGAGACTACATTAGTAAAGTGGGACCCAAACAATTTTATCGGGGATAAGGGTTCATACATTTCAATAATCATCTAATTATTTATTGTTATCACAATTTCAATCAAAATCGTTATAGGAAATTTTGAGAAAATCAAGAAAAACTAAAAAAGTACATCAATAAAGTACAACCCGTTGGCCGATTTTATTGAAAAACTTTGAGGTGCAAGGTACCTTGCTTAAATATAAAATTTCAAAATCATAAGTTTTTTCGTTTTTGAGAAATCTTGTCCATATTCACACACAGACAATTTTGCGAGATCCATTTTTTTAGACTCAGGGAACCTCAAAATGTGTATTTCCGTTGAAATCTTGACATCGATTTTTATTGCGACGTCATATTTTCTCATTATATATTTCATATATAAGTAAGAGAATGTAAAAACTACAGAACACCTAACACCTATAATTTGTCGTAAACAAAATAATATATTTTGTCTATTGTTTCTTCATTTTTCATCTTTTTGTTGTTCATTTAAGGAAAATTTCTATTTTCTCTCCCCTCCCTCATCTTGCCATTAATTACTGAATTTGTAATAGGGCGGAGCTCTACGTTTAGGAAATCACTGGATTAATTATTTTTCAAAAATTTAAATAGTATATTATATATAATAAAAGTTAAAGAAGAGAGTGAGAGAAAAAGAAAATAAAATTTTTTTTTGAACGACAATTTGACAATAAGATAAGATGAGGGTATTTTTAATCTTATATAGCAAGAAAGTGTATTTTTTTACTGTTTTTTTTTTTCGGGTGAAGAACCACCCAAATATCGAACATTTTGATGAAGGGAGATTACTAAAATTCTAAGCATCTCCACTCTGGAAAATTTCTAAATTTTTATTATACAAGCGCCAATCAAATAATTGCCTGTGGCGTCGGTGGCGGGGTCATTCGAATATATCCAACTGGGAAAATATAAATAATAATAGAGCAGAGCTTCATCCGAGTTATTTATGGGGCCGGATTCAAATAGAAATGCCCTAGATTGATCGTTTAGTGTAACAAATAAATTTAGGTTTGTCCTTTTCCTTAGAAATGTTCTCCAAAAATTTTGAAATTAAAAAATTTACAAGAAAATAAAATCTTTTTGTTATTTCTGCGATAAAAATATCACTAAATTTATTTTATCATCAAAAATAAATATAAAATTTTAGTTCTGGTTGATATATACATGTATATAAAAATAGATCCGAAACCTGATCTTTACTGCCCTTACTCAATGCGAAGGGCCTTTAATATTGAATTAAGAATGAATAAAAATATTCTCATCTCCCGCTTAACTACGCCCTTAATTAGTTCCGTTCTTATATCAATGATTTAATTATTTTTCTTGAGCAAAGCCCTTTTTAATAAATTCAAGGCTATAAATTCCCAACAATTTTATTTAGGAAAGCTAATAAACAATAGGAATTATTAAAAGTAGAAATCGTTAAAAGGACAAAAAATCACTTTGTTTCATTTAAGCAATTGTGAATTTCTCTTTTACCGTAAAGAAAATTGAATTTGGCCACAAATGCATTTACTGCATTGGCTTCGAGTGTTTAAAATTCATTTTATAACCTTTACGAACCTCTCTCCGTCTGTTAAAAGTTGTAAAATTATGGCATTTGAATTTTTTTTTAACATAATAAAATAAGAAAAAACTTTCCATGTTACGCTTTTTCCACTTTTAGATAATTTCTTCAACAAATTTGAATCAAAAATATATTTTCAATCTAAATAAAAAAATTTTTAATAAAAAAAAAAGTTTATTTACTTAGTTTGTTTTCTCTCTGCAAATGCTTTGCCTCCGGATTCATAACCAATCATTGCCTCGGGGAAAAAATCTCCTCCCCTCCCCAAATCAAACTTGTTTTCGTTGGGGTGACGGGTTAGTGAAATTAATCTTTGAATGGAAAAAGAATATCATGTAAATAAAATAAAATTAGAATTGTTTTTTGTTTCCACTCCCAGGGAGGGTGAAAAATTTCAATTTTCAGTCTTTTTTTATTTCCTTTATCTAATTTTATATTTTATATTTTATATTTATATAATATAGTAAAAAGTATTGCAATCCCAAAAAGAAACGATGTCGATATTTCAACGGAAATATTCGACGTGAGGGCCACTAGGTCTAAAAAAAAAATGGGTCTAGTAAAATGGCCCGTGTGCGTGTGTGGACAAGATTTCTCAAAAAAAAATCAAAACATATCAACCGATTTCGACGAATCTTATATTTTTGTACATCCTAACCCAGCGGTCGCTAACCGGTGGTCGGCGAGAAAATTTTGGTTTTCCTCAGAAAAATCTGAATATTATTTGCACTTTTTATATTTTATTAATAATTAAACAAAAATAATATAAGAAATACTTAAATTGAATGACAATTTTTCCAAGTTTTTAATTACATTTTCATTTAAAAAATTACAAAGTTGCAATCACGTTAAAAAAATAATATTTTTAACATTTTCCGGAAACAAGCGTGCTGTGACACAATTCAAACTTGGTACCTGTCTCGGCTTGAAATAAATACGGCGCTCCCTCTTGCAGTAAAGTAATTGGAGCCATCAATCTTTGGAATAATTACATTTCGTTCTGATTAAATAAGCATTTATAATTGTGTTATATTAAATAGATGCATTTCATATTAATAAATTGGAAGTTCTCTAATCATAATAGTTTACAAATGTATTCACCTTTTTAAAAAATGCATATTAGTGGACTGTGAGATCCGAAAGTTTGGCGACCGCTGTTCTCACCTACATCGGAGCTCATTTATTTTTGATTTTTGAATTTCTTACTTACCAAATGCGAGGAGCGAAGCACCGAGTCAGCCACCCAGAGATTTTTTAATTTAAGTTAATAAAGGGAAAATACTTTTTTCGTTTGATTGGTAACGATATAAAAATTATTGGATATTTTATATTCAGTCAATTTATTAATTTAATTTTTACTAATAATTAGATAAAACATATTCAACACAAAATTAACTCGGACATTGACAAATCTAACGTTTAAACAGAAAGGTAACATCTCTATAAAAAGAGCTTATCATTTGCAATTTTTATCCTATAAGATATTATCCGATAATAATAATCTTACTTTTTACAGGCCAACAAAATTATTACTTTCCACAAGATCTCTCCAAATATGTTATATATTTAAATAATAAGATATTTAAAGATGTTAGTAATTTTCATTTCTCCAAAAAAAATTGATTGTGCTCGGCACTCGAACTATTATAATATTTCGAGTTCCGGCTTCAGCCTTTTTTAAATAAACGATAGTTTTATGTTTAAATATTATTTCATGGACTGTATCTATAACTTATTATTTAAAAAATTTTACGACTCAATTATTGCCATTTCTTTTTTCCATCCCAAAGGTATCTACGAAGCCTCCTAGTATTTTTATTAATAAATGTTTAAATAAAAAGTATGTATTCAATGAGAGATTCATTCGAGCATTTATTTATATAATGCATATTATATTCGCCATAATATTCCATTTTTATTCGGCATCTATTATCCGGACTCATCCAAGCTTTTAGCTCGATAACAATTTGCCTTTGCATAAAATGCAACTCAAATTTCAAAGAACTTAGTTCAGCTATTTGTGTATGCAAACCGGTTCAAACAGGTGTTGCTGGCACGAGCCGGCAACTTTTTTTACTATACATCAATGACTCAAAGAAAATTTTATTTTATAGAAACTTGTGAAGTGAAAAATTGCTTATTAATTGAATATTCAGAAAAATGTTTAATATTTAAAAATGGAAATTAAAAAAAATTTTAAAAATTAGAAAAAGTGTCAAATAAAAAAAAACCACGAGAAGGCAATTAACTTGTTAACACTTGTATCGAGTAGTCTACTCTATTAACGTGCCCAATTTATATTTTATTTTATTTTAAAATTGGCTGCAATAAATACCATTTTTAAGCAAAGTTTAGAATTTACTTATTCGATACGTTCACGGGTACACTGCACTTTATTTCAAAGATGGCATTTATTGCAATCTCTGAAAAATTCAAACAAAAATGCTTCCGACTCCCTACAACCTTGTCCTCCATTAATATCATTTTTTTCTTTTTTCTTTGACTCTTCGCCGATATAAAACGCACAATTATTGACGTACATAGAGGATCTGTCTCAGCTAGATGTTTGGAAATCATAAACAAATATTTCAAAATTTTATGTTGTTACATTATAATTAATTAAGAATTAATCTCGTTTAATTGTTTCGTCATCAAAACTACTTTTTGCCACTTGGGGCAAAGATGAGGTCTCACTTCACCTTCTAAGGGTCACTGTTCGCTATTCCAAAGCGATAAAATCTATTTAAATTATATTAGTCACCAATTAATTTAAATACATATGGTCAGGGTCTAGATCGTCTCAGATGCCGAAAGTTTAAGAAAAAAAAATTTGTAAGTTAATTCTGAAGTTGATTTTACAATATTTACATTAAACGAATTACATCTTAAAATATTTCAAATTAATGTTAAATTAATTAATTTTAAAATTTAATATTAAAAATTGTATTATTGGGAATTTAATTAAAATTAATTAAATAATTAATTTATACATTTAACTATTTGTATATAGTTAAAATATATACAATAATAATTTAAATTTAAACTTTTTTATTTATATTAATGTGTTACCTAATTTTGATATATTAATAAATTAAATAAATAATTATTATAATTATTATCAACTGCATCAGGTGCAAATAATTAGAAATAAATGTGTTTGCAATATATGGCTTAGGAATCAATGACAGAAACGTTTTTATTTCTGTAAACTCCATCGTAGACGTGATTTAAACTTAACAGAAAAATTATTAGCACTGTCAAGTCCATTCTGAGATGATTTAACTTTAATTTAGAGTTAACAATAATTTTTGTTATAAGTTTAAATCATATTAGAAGGGGGATTGACCCCAAAGTTTTGACTATTTATTCATCAAGTTTAAAGCATGGAGTTATTAAGGCGCATTCTCACTATGCCCTATATACCAGTTAGCAAAGTCAATTAACAAAGCACAGGCAACAAACAAGTCTATCAATGCCTGATCCTGCTAAATGATAAACAGTGTCATAATGTGGTCGTCTGTTTAGAGTGATGAACCTCAGTCCCCTGACGCAAATCGACTCGTCTATACTACCAGATGTTGCGCGGTTTCTTTTAATGCGGACTAAGATTAATCGGGTTTCTATTGGCAAGCCGCTTGGCAAGAGCCAACAAACGTCTGGCTTTGCCAACTGGCATAACTTGGCCGCACCTTTAGTTATCTTTTTCAGCGTTTGTGAATGGTTGAATGCCTAGACGCACAGTGTAACAATTTTGACTAACTCTTGTAAGTAGTTGGTGAGATCGGGTCGTGGGCTCCATGGGGTTCGACCCCAAGACCTCGTCAGAGCATTTGCCCTGTTATTCTTTGAAACAAAGCTCGACCTGATAAAACCCACCAAACTTACCCCAAACAGAGGGCCAGAAAATATGCAATTCAAATCATTTAAAAACCACACTGGCAACAAGACCTTTTCTCGTATGTATGTAAACCTCAAAAAATTCTGTCAGGAAGTCATATACGAAATACTTAATTTGAGTGGTAATGAGGTCTATACCAATCTCGCTTCACAAACATAATTTAGTAATGTTTTATTAATTTCTCTCTCATTATAAATGTGTTCAAAAGAGCTTGTTAAAATTTATGCTGTCGAAATATTAGGTCATTAAAATAATTTCAAATTACAATTTTGTAATTTTTACCTCATTTTCAATCAACTAAATCAATGCATAATTTTTTTTAAAATATTGTTCACTAAATAATTATTAGTTATATATATTTAAAAGTTAAGGAATTTTCAAAAAAAAAATTAAAACCTGGCCATAACAAGTCATGCGAATTTTTAATATGTGACTATTTCCCGTTAAATGGGCAAATTTGCGACTCTTCCTATATATATGTATATATGTATAATTTGTCGCTTTCCCTTTCAATTAAAGGCAACAAAGTTCAAGGGGTTTAAAGTTAGGGTAGTGATCCTCTCTCCCTTAGCGGACACTGTATCATATATATTCCTTCGATTATTATTAACGTTAATCTAAACCACAACTTAATTAATATCTAAATTTGTTTCTGAATTGTCACGTCCATTGAGGACGCCATCGTGCCCTTTCCCATTCCTAACCCAAAATGTTTCACAACTATCGATCTATTGCGAGTGCTTTTGTTGCTCTTCATTGTTCCTATTTAATATCTTAGGAGCAACCGGAAAGGAATGTTAGGAATCCCCAAACAGCCACGATATGGACCGTGACTAACCTAGAAAACTAAATAAATAATAGAAAGAATGAATTCGGTATAAGAAAACATAATAAAATAAATAATATCAGATTTCTTGCACAGGTCTTCTAAATCCACTCAGGGGTTATGGATGTTACACTGTACAACAATATAAAATTTTTATTATCTTAATTTAAGATCATTTTGCATTCCTAAAAAGAAATATTTTAACAGTATTCCTATAAGTTTGGATGAAGTATACTACTACTACTAATAATATGAATTTTTTATTTGTTGTAAATTTAATTTGATAAACTTCCTTGAATACTTTTTTTTTTTTTTTTTCAAAAATATTTAAGAAATAAATAATATTTTATTTAATACTGATGGTTAACAATAACGAGTTTCATTTGTTATTTAGATTCTCTAGACATCACAACCAAATACTAAAAAGGGTGAGGGCGCAAAACAAAATATATTTTAGAGGCAGGCTATCCTTTTATTTAAATTGCACTCTGGTGAGTGTGAGTATTTCTTCTCTGGTTCTCGTACAATCAGAGATCATAAGAATGGCCGGCTTGATCTTCTTGGTTACTTCTTTAATTTATTATTCTTAGCGCACAAAACTGGAATAATAATGCAAAGTAAGAAGAATTATTCTATTGAAATAACAGAATAATTAATAATGTATCTTGTAGTTAGTGTAGTTAATAGGTTGTTAGGTGTTGGAAACAGGCAACTGATTGGGAATTTATTACCAATAGTTGATTGTTTCTTTATGTTTTGTATTAATCAATTCAATTTGTCACCTCATTCAATTGCATTTGTGTATATAAACTAAGATATATGAACTTTCTAGCTCACTAATTCAACGTTCAACTAGCTTGGTTTTTAGAAATTTCTCGTATTTTTACGTCTTTGGGGTCCGTTGGCTGGAGTAATTTCATAAAAAAAAAACATTTAACTGTACTATTTAATCATTTTTTCTTCTGCTCCTGTTGCTCCGTGCTCTTCTTTTCCATCTCGGGAGGAAGTAGAGGTATTGGTATCGTGAAAATTTTAGACTTAAATTTTTCTATTTAAGCCCAAAAAATCATGATTTTGCAATGATGCCTGTGGCTTCCCAACAACCCGCAATTATAAACCGATTTCTACGAAACTTGAAATTTATTTCTAGCCCCATTTTCTGCTTTTTAGTTTTAAGGGGAATTTTATTTTTCGATTTTCCGCTAACACTATGTTAAGCGCAAAGTAACGAGTCGGCCACGGCCCACTCTTTTTTATTTATATTTGTTATAATTGGTGGATTTATTAATTGGTTAAGCACTCCCCCAAACATCCAGCAGCTCTGATATTCAAATCCCGGCTGACAGCCGGGAAATGATAGTGGCTAGTGGCTAACCATGGAGGTAAATCGGTCTGGTAATCTAAAGAATTACGTGGCTAGTGTTTGAGAAATTAACTAATTAATTTTCTAGTAATTTTTAAATAGCGTTTCTATTTCTCTTCATACTGCATCCAAAATTATTTTTTAAATAAAAATAAAAATTTCATTAAAATTTTCAGAATATAAATTTAATTTTACTTAGTCATATCAAATAGAAAAAAAGGTTTTATCCGACGACTTAAAATGACCTAAAAATGTGTTTAGCAGTCTATACAATATAGGAATCTAATAAAAAGTAAAATAAAAGTTTAATAAAAAGAAAATCTTAAGTCATAAGTTAATAAATTATCATCTACAACGAGATACGCTAGTACTTATCAGCAAGCTCATCGGTCTCTCAGCTCTCTTTAAAAGCTTCTAATTAGGTTCATACTGTGATCAAAGAAAAATTTGTATTTTTACCTTCTCTAAACTACAATGTAATATATATTTATATAAAGGATAGTAGAAAAAATATTACGACCACAAAAAATTTGATTACAGGATTGTTGAAACGGAAATATACGTTTGGAGGTTCTCCGATTCTAAAAAAAATGTAGGTCTGTGTGTCTGTCTTCCTGAGTGTATGGACAACCTATCTCAAAATCGAAAAATGATACTCCAAAATATATTTTTGCTATACTCCCTACATGTATACAATACGAAGATTTTGAATAAAATAGGCCAAAGAGTACTTTACTAATGTACTTTTTATTTCGATTTTATAAAAATGCCTTTTGAATAAAATTTTTTTTTGAAGATCTTTGAAATATATTAGCTGTTATCTGACCAAAAATCTTTTGGAAACCATTTTACTTTTCTACATTTTTAGGTTTTTTGCAATTTTTTTCTAAACCACATTAACGATTTAGATTAAATTGACTATACGTAATTAGTTACAATTTAAGATGTATTAATTATTTTACACTTTAAAATAGTGTGGGATCTTTCATAATTTTATTTATCGGACTAAATTTGGAACGAAAAAGTTGACACAAACAATCTGATATTTCAGCACATCACATTACTTTCTCTTTCTTAAATACTTAAAAGAAATTTGTTGCGATTACCACTCCATATTTTTATTTTCTTGTATACCTAGTATAGAGAAAGTATTATAATCATCCACAAATTCGATCTTGAGATTTTGATTGTTCTCGATGTCTTGGGTCTCGCTGAGTCTGAAAATACCATTTTTCGAATTATGTCTGTAAGTCTGTGTGTATGTTCGTTAATAGCTAATAACTCGAGCACGCTTTAATGTGGATCAATCAAATTTTACCTACTTGCATTACACTAATATCATAGATTTCTATCAACTTTTGCGCTATTTCCGGCAACCGGAAGTGCTACTTTACCTAAAACGTTTTTCTAAAGATCGTGTAATTCAAATAATAATAATTTTACTGGGACGAGATAAATAAGAACAGATATAATTTAGATGTTAATATATTTAGTAAAAGTACTTTTCCTGTACATGTGTATACGAGAAATTTGAGAGAAGGCAACTCTCAATTTTTTTTAGTAATTTCATTTAAAATAATTTTTTGAAAATATGTTATTATTCACTACATTTGGTCCTTTCCAACGGAGTTTGTTTTTGGACCTGGGTGCTTTTGTGTAAAGGTAGCATATTCGCTACGAAAGTGGAAGGTGCCGGTTTGAACCCGGGAGGCACCAAATTTGCCCAGTCAAAACATTCATCTTGCAAATATTATCTTAGACGATATATTGTTTGGATTACTGTCTCATAGGGCATTTGAAAACTACCTCCGATTTAAAAAAAAAAACCCTATTAGCAAATATTTTTTTAAGATATGAATTCGATTTTTATTTATTCTTTTGGAAATTATTCCAATCATGTAACGACATGACAAGCAAAATATGAAATCATTTTGTAAATTAGAGAGTAAATAAATTTTCCTAGCACGTATCAACAAAAATTAATTTTCGAAATAATAAAAAAAAGTTTATTATCAATTAAATTTGATTCAAGTCAACTTTATTTTTAGAATATATATAAAATTTGTTGCCTAAATGATAAATTAATAAAGTGTGTATCACTGTGACTCTTGGTCAAATAAAAAAAGGTTTTTTTATACTTCTACGTCACCCAAGGAGACGAATTGCGGCTTGCGAATCCGCTTTTAATTAAATTAAATAAATCTAATTTGCAAGAACTAGACCAATTATTTTTATAGTTAGCTTAATCTAAAATCGGCTTTTTATGATATTAACTCACTCTTCATGAAAAGTAATTTTTTTTATATAATAATTAAAAAGAAAAAATAATTACAAAAAAAAAAATCAAAATTTAATCAAGAAATTCATTGTTGAACATTTCAAGGAATATATTTTTCTTCTTTTAATTCTTTTATTCTTAGGATAATAGAGACAAGCAGGCTGAGGTCCAAAATAAAATTTTAACAAGATCTGGCACAAAAGGATCACTTTAAATTTTTTTCTAAAATAAGGTCTCTGTAAAAAATCTCCTATTTGTGTTTTCTCCTCTCCTTCCTCTTAGAAGATTAAGCGTACCACTTTGGATGAAGACCATTATTTTTAAATACCAAAAAAAAATTAAATTTATTAATTAATTATAATATAATTTTGTGTTTATCTTCTGTATTGAGAGACATGAGAGAATGAAACCTGAATTTAATATTTTTCTTAAAAAAACAAAAAATTAAATGAAACAAAAAAATGAAACCTATTCCACTGCTAAATTAAAGCATAAATTATAAAATTTTGTAAATATTTAATTAATCAGCATATTTACAAATATATAAAATTATTTCTTTATTTCTAAGAATGATTCATATTTAGTAAGGACTTTAAAATATATTTATGATAAAATATGGAGACTTGAAACTATTTTTGTACACTTTGTTGCATACAATATGTATCTAATATGAATAAATTAATAGAAAGGTAAAAAAGGACAAAAGGCGGAATAGTATTATTTCAAGACAACTATGAATAAAACTCCATGGGTAGCTACTCTGAATTGGACTATTATATATCTAAGGAATAAGTTAATTTTCTTTTCTGACAAACGAGACGGAGGAACTGGCTGACAACTTGGTCCGTCGTACGTCTCTGTATAAAATATTGTTTTTGTTTGTAAAATGTAGAGAAGCAGAGAGAGAGAGAGAGAGACTTGAAGCCGGAGGAAAGTAGCAATTAGGAAATTGATGGCGGGTCCCGAGAAAATTCTAGTTAAGTCCAATTAAGCCGTACATTCCGATAGCCTGCTCACCGGATGTGTTTGTGGTTTACAGGAACAGCTCGGGCCGCATTCAATCCCGATCCTTTTGAAGCGATTGCCAACAACTATTGGTACGATGTAAGCTCACCGTTTACTGAGTCGTACGATGAGGATGCCGGAAGTGTGCTGGGGTTCGATTCTGGGACAACCCCGGACCCACCACCATTTTTCGAGGGTCACCAGAATGCGACAAACATCACCACGCAGTTTGGAAGTTCGGTCATACTGCATTGCCGGGTGAACGACCTTCGCGAGAAGACGGTGAGCGAACCACGTTTAATGTCTAATCCCAAAACTAATCCCAACAAGGACCTCTTGCTCTTAGCTCTCTAATGAACGAGGCCCTTTTCGGATTACAACTTGGAAACAAAGTAATGGTTTTTTAAAATAATTTTTTAATTTAATATTACAAGAAAGAACTCGATATTAAAGAAAGTTTCAAGATATCCTCTTTTTTTAAATGTTAGATAAATATATTATGCTTCAACGAAATAATTAATGGCTATTATAAGGTCGTGTTTGGAATCCTAGAATCTAGAAACCCACTCCAAAACTGTGAAGATCAAAATATCATCCGCCCACGCCTCTCCAGAGCAGCTCCCCTTCTCCACCTTCCCCACTTTTTTCACTAGGAGAGAGAGAAGGCCACCTCCATGCCTCCTTTCACCTCTCTAGAAATGCGAAAGCGGCTACTCAATAGACCCTGTCCAACATACTCCTTTATTATTATTACATATATTATTCAAATGAATTCACTCATACTTAATTAATCATCGATGCAATATTCTAATACATTTAAAATTCAGGCAAAGGCAAATTATAAAAATAGATCTGGAATATTATATAAAACAATAAAAGGTACAAACATTTCTTAAAAATACAAAAAACTATTCGATATTACATCTTACCCGGGAGCAGAGCGGTATAAGTTAAAAGAGATCGAGTTTGCTTTTAAATTTCCATAGTTTCCATATATAAAACTAATGTGGTTAAGTCTAACAGTAGGAGATTTAATTAATTTGTTTCCTCAGTACATTTTCCATATCACTAAAAAAACTCAAGATAATTGTGAAACAAATTAATTATAATATTGCTAGTGGAGCAAGAGACCATATGACCCCCGGGAATTGGACTCAGGATCTCCAGCCTCTTTGCACCAGACCACCGGGCACTCAACCACACCACCAAAACTCAAATTCCAGTACTTATCAGGTGTCATGATACACGTATTTTATTTTCGAAACTTTTTATATGAAAAACTTATTTGGAGAGGTCTGGATCTGACTAGACTATCCTAAACCAACCTAACAGACTTCGAACATATTAGCGATTATCTGCCATTTTATACCTGAATCATACAATTTCAGTTTACAATTTTTCCTGTATAAAATTATTTATCTTACTTCCTATCATGGATGTAAAGATTAAAAACTTATTATATAAAGTATATAAAAATGAAAAAAAAAAAAAGATATGTTAGTGTAAGAGGAATGTTTTGATAAATAATTTTTATTACTAAGATGTATTCTGAAATTCTAGTGAAAAAAGAAATTATAAAATTGCTCCTTAAGTCACACAAAATATTGAGGGTAACATGGAGCTCGCTGACTGTAGGACCTGGCTTATATCTTGTCTTAAAGGCAAGCGATAGTAAAGTGGCAGCCTAAATACTTTATTGACAGTTATTATATGAAACATCATTTTAATTGCTGATAATAAAATAGAATTTTTCAAACAGTTTTTCTTTAATTTTTAGTTATTTTTTTAATAGAGGTCTCAATTGAAATATTTTATTATTCTATAATTAAATTTATATCAAACGACCTTTAATTAATTCCAGACAGATGAAATAACTAGCGCAAAAATGTTGAATGTTTCCTTCTAAATCAAAATAATAATTTCGACATCGATTTTTTGCCGATCGCATTACTTTCTCAATATATATTTCATATATTAAGTAGGAGAAAGTAAAATATCAAAATGAAAATTTTAAATGTTTTTATTTAATAATTTTTCAAATATGTGTATTGTTTGATGTATTTACAGACACTTTAAAGGTAATCAAATTTTGAATAATGCAAAGGGAATATTCTTCTCACCCCCTGCACAATAAAAATTTAATAAATTAATTGTTTTATATATGCCAACATTAGCCCTCATGTTTTAATAAAATATTTGTTTTTTTTTTTTTAATAAAATGCTTTTGCTAATAATTTGGTGATGAAAAAATAAATGAATAACATTTATTTTTAATGTTTATATCTTAGAATTCTAAAATTTTAATATGTTAATTGGTATGTATAATACACTCTACCCTTCATCGTATTTCAAGTCCGTTGGCATGTTAATCTATAAATAAGCAACCTCTAATTAAGCAATGCAGTTTCTCAATTTATAGGTAAATAATTCAGGCTTTTATTATTTCTTATTTATTAAATTAAAATATTGAATTCTTATAACAAATTTTTTTTTTTTTAATTTTAAAATTTGATGATTATATTTTTAGGAATTATTGAGCATTATGTTTCTGACACTCTTGGGCTGGTCTTTTCTATTTCGGGTACGATAAGACTCTTCAAAAAAAAATTATTTTTAAAATAGGGACTTATTCAAATTTTATTCTTATTGGGAGTTTGAAATTTTACAGGACCTTTTTTAGGTATGAATGAATTGCATAGTCACCAATCGTCCATGTCCCCCCTCATTAAGTAATATGTTAAGCATTAAATTATTATATTCACTTTTTATTTAATGTATTGTATTTTTTTTCTAAAACAACATGATAGGCGTTTCAATATTTACACTACCCCAAATTTTATCTGATTTTATTAAAAGGATATTTTTATAAATGAGATTTATTATTTATTTTTATTGCCAATTTAATATTTTTTAAAAATGTAATTCTCATCCATTGAATATTTGTATTTGAAAAACTCTTTTTTTTTTTTTTTTGAAAAATAAGCCTCTTGTTAAAAATATAAAATTATTGAA
>JAAAKE020091833.1:0-20541 GCA_010014785.2 Anisolabis maritima | reverse complement strand
AAATCCCCAAAATAAAAAAGTGTAGAGTTCAGAAAAAAATTTATTAATATTCATGGAGTTGCCACCATCCAGGTAAATAATTTTTTATCACGCGTAATTTATTTTTCAATTGATCAAAAATTATCAGATTTTTTTAAAAGCTATGCAAATCAACTTTTTATTTTTAAAATATTAAAAAAAAATAAACTTTTATGTTTAAGAACAAAATTGTTACTATTTATGAGAGTATATCAAAAGAAGCTTTGAATGAAAAATCATTCTAAAGGTATTGAATATTCCCAAGATAAAGAATGGTCAAGTGGGGATGGAGAGGGCGGTAAAAAAAGATGAGATTTTTGAGGGGGCTAACAAGCATGACATGTCATTTCTCAAGTCGGCTCCCAATCAGCTTCAATGGATTTAATTAACATGTTTGCTCTGACAAGCAAATTGTCATTCATTTTTTGACAAAATCATCGCCTCTAATTTTTAATATTCTCCTCGCATCTGTTATAAAGAATCTCTTTGATGATATTATATTTTTTCTGTTCTAAAACTCTAAAATTTAGAATAAAGAAAATTGATAAGCAAAAAAAAAATTGGATAAAAGTAAGGTCCTCTAAACATGACTAATTTATATAAATAAATAATTAGAAATACTCAAATAATTTCCTATTTTCAATATAAAAGTAACTATTTTGCTAGCTTTCTAAAAATACTTTCAATTCGATGGATAGCTATTACTATGATTTTGATAGAAATTCTTATATCTTCACTGAGGATGGTCACTGTGTTTAGGGACTAAAATATTTTCAATAAAATGGAGAGGCAAAAAAATTGGTTTTCTTCACCTTGATACTTCCTGTTATTTAAATAGCACACTGTGCGCGTTCAAATACATCTCTGAAACTTAATGAGCAATGGCAAATGAATCAATCCTTTCTCACTTTTATCCCGATCAGAATGAAATCTGTTTAGAGAGAGAAAACCCATGCATTCTATGGATGAGATAGCATTCATTATCTTGAATCGATTCAAGACTGAGTGTGGAAATATCATATGAATTTCGCCACTCTTGAAACTCATTGACAGGAAAATTAATTATGATATATTTTTTCTTTCCCACACTATTATATATAATAATAAGGGGAAAATATTATGATTAAAAAAATTTGACCCTCCATTTTTTTTTTAAATATCTTTACGTTTCAGGTCAGAAGGACACCAAAAATGCAAAAAATCTTAATGTACGTATCTGTATATATGTGTATGTATAGTTGTGTGTATAGCTTTTATATTGTCTTATATCTTTGAAACCAGTCATCGGAAAAGGAATAAAACTTAACAAATTTATAGCCTTAGAAATGACAAGAAACCATTAAAATTTCAAGCAAATCGGTCTGCAGGGGGCGGTAAAAAAGGCCTCTCAAAATTTATCGCGTACTACGATTTTCTCAGCATCCGCTCAACCAAATCTTTTGAAACTCAGTGATAATAATTAAAACGTTTAGTCTTCAGCTGTGAACTAATTTTAATAACAATCCGCTCAGAGGGAGTGAATTTATTCCAAAAAATAACGGAAAAATATTGGGAATAAGATAATAAACATTCATTATTAGAATAATAAACACGTCTTTATTGAAAGAAAATTCTGGAATTTTATTTAATCTTTACCTTTTTTTTTTTTTTTTTTTTGACAACTGAGGCCATTTAGATTAACGTCCTTATATATTTATATTAATTGGTAGCTAGTATAATATTTTAAATTCAATTAATGATACTATTTAAACAATATAATCTAAAAAAATAACAAAAATGAACTTGACATGACTTGCATATTCGAGTTATAGATCGGCCATCTTATGTTTCCAAGTTAGCGATGGCTAAAAAGGTTGGAAAAGTGATGGATCTTCGTTGCCTATTTTTATTTATGTGAAAATTGCATTCAAAATTCTTATATCTTCACTGAGGATGGTCACTGTGTTTAGGGACTAAAATATTTTCAATAAAATGGAGAGGCAAAAAAATTGGTTTTCTTCACCTTGATACTTCCTGTTATTTAAATAGCAGCCCACTCAATGGCTGAGAGGTTAGGGATACTGACATTGTCAATATTGATAACTTTAAAATCCAAGTGATGAGGGTTCGGACCCCAGGCAGTACAATGAAAAAGAATAGGAGTTAATCTACAGAATTAAAGGAATTGTGTTTAATATTTCAAAAAATAACTAAATAGTAATATTAATTTTATACAGGTATGGTTTTGTATTACATATGGGAGGACGGAAAAGGCTTCAAACAAATTTTAGTTTTTACTCTCTTCTAGGGACGTCTAAGTATTGAACTTGTTTACATTTGAAGTTTTTTTTTTATTTCATTTACTCTTTTTTCGCCAAACCATTAAGAGTTTATAATTTACAAATATATGTATAAATAATTTATTATTGATGACTTCTGGCGAGCATTTCATACATTTGAAGTAGATGGGAATGTCATAAGCCCAAGTCAGAGCTTGTTGATATTAAATGTTTTGGTTTTAGTAAATTTTTTTCTATAGTAGAGAGGGTATTTGGCCTATTGACATTTTGGCTGAATAAAATTAAAATGAAATGTTTCAAATTCGGAAGGGTAACTTCAATCCATTATGTTTATCGATAATAAATTTCCTATTTTAAATAATTAATAATTTAGTATTTAAGTCATTAAAAGTAATTATTCATTCATTCGCTCTTTCCTTACCTTTCTAATTTGTTAAATGTCAATTTATATAAATTTTGAATTAGTAAATTAAATAATAAGTTCATATTTAGGTAAAGTTAATTTTTTAAACAATTAAAATGAGTTATTAAATGAAATTTTATTTTTATTTAGTTTGTTTAAGAGCCAGAGTTAGCAGACCATTAATGAGATCAATGTTGTTAAGCAATAATGCCCTGGACTAGATCAGAAAAAGGTGTCGTAGCGTCACAAATTAAACATCGTTCAAGTTATAAAATGGAGACACGGTCAAATAAAGTAAATATAATTTTTATCCGACATTTTTAACAGCTCTCCCTCTAGGATTGGTCGTTAAGACTCTAATTACTTTTTTATTGTTCAAATTATAATGATGTTTAGCAAAATTATTTTTTAACAAAATTTTTTTATTAAATTTACATTCATTAATCTTGGATGCTTCCACTCGATGAATGTATTTCTATCGAAAGAAAAAGGTAAAAACGTAATTTAAACTTGCGCAGATTAACAAATGACCAGGAGTAATTGACGGTTTAGTCAATCCGATATTCGCCTTACACTGTTAAGGAAAACCTGGCCAAAATATTATCAAAGGTGGCAAATCCTCACTTCCCCTCTAATTAACCTTAGATGCTTCCACTCGATGGAATGAATCTTAATAAGCGGTTTTTGGGATTTAAAGGTCTGTCGAATAAAGAACGGATGGTTCAAAAAAGGTAAAAAAAAAAAAAAAAGTATTCGATTGTGGTTTAAACAAAAAAAAAAAAAAAAAATTGGTTATGGAGTTATGACGGCGTACGGCCAAAGAAGCACATTTTATATTACTATTCCCAATATTCCTAATATAAATTCTAAGCTATTTTCCCTTAAGCAGAGAATAATGCTTCTCCTCCCATGCTGAGAGAGAAAATTTATTTAAATTATCTTGTATAGGATCAATTAATTTAAATAAATAATTCATTTAATTTTAATTAATTTAAAATGGCCGGATAGTGGTTAGCTTCACTATACACATATTTATCTTTTATGTTGGCTATGGCCTAGGATGCTGAAAAGACAAAAAATAATCCTTATATATGTTGAAAAAAGTATGTCTGTATAGATATCAATTTTTATTATATTAATAATTTCTAATTAATTTTGGTTTTTTAAAATCCATATTAAAGAACAAATAAGTACATATACAAGTTAAAATATAATTTTAGAGTGAATATTCTTATGGAGAAACCACTAGAGTACGAGAGAAAGTTAATGCCTTTCGAAATAATCGGTAAAAAGCATCTTTAATAATATATTACTTTGCCAACAACTAAGCTTTTATTTTAAAATATAATCATTTGGTCCATCATAACAAATTTAAGAGGTAGATAATCTTTTTCTTGTTAAATAAGTGTTGAAAAAAATTATTAATATAAAATTTTTTAAAAAGTCATTAAATTTAAAATGAAAATCAATTATTTGGTGTCCCAGGTAGAATTCCAAACTTGATAACTTAAGATGCCGGTAGTATTAACAGTGGAATATGGGACTCAAAAAACCAAAAAAAATTCTATAAGAGACCTGAACAAGGCAGCCAACAAAATAATACTATATTTATACTATATTTATATATCAAAATAATACTATATTTAACGTTTCGAACCCATATTGCACTCATTAACATCTTATTCAATTAGGTATTCTATTCATTTTTAATTAAAATATTAATGTTTCGAGACATGTAAACTTCTTCAGGAGAATTTGACAGTGATAAAAGATTTTATTTTTTGATTATTTGATCTTTGTTAAAAGTTTTTACTTTCTCTTACCTATATATGAAATATATAGTGAGAAAGTATTGTAATCGCAAAAAAAATCGATGTTGATATTTCAAAGGAAAAACACGTTTTTAGATCTAAGTCTAAAAAAATGAGTTTCGCAAATGGTCTATCGGTATGTGTGGGAACAAGATTTCTCAATAACCAAAAAAAGTACAAGGCAAGCTTTATATTTAAACTAGATAGCCTCGTCGTATGCATCTCGAAGGTTTTGAATAAAATCGGCTAACCTGTACTGGCACTTTACTGTACTTTTTTAGTTTTCTCAAAATTCACTTTAACGATTTTAATTAAACTTATTATATCAATTATTTATTCGATGATATTTGAAATGTATAAATTCTTTTCAGTCCCAAAATTGAATGGGACCCATTTTACTCGTACGTTTTTGATTTTTTTTTTTTTGTGATTTTCTCCTAAACTACTCTATCAATATTGATTAAATTGACTGTACATATATTAAATTAGAAATGCTTTAAGATGTATAAATCATTTTTTACCTCAAAATAGTGTGGGACCCTCAATTTAAAAATGACACCGGGCGCTGGCATTTGATGGCTATTGCGCCCCGCGACTGTCGCCAACCTAAACAATACGATGGCTTATATTAGCCGATGGCCAATGTGCTCAAAACAAAAAATATTTTATGGTAGCACATCACTCAGCTTTCCTCATCTTAGATAAGAGAAAGTTGTATGTGCGTTTAATCTCACCAGATTTTTTCTGCAATTAACTTTACTAACTTTCTGACTGTTTTTCGCTCCTGAATGAACAATTATTTTAACAATATAATAAATATAACATAAATATTTTCATATACACATTTAAAATGATTTATAGTAAAATTACTTGAGATAATTTTTAAAATATTTTTTAAGTTATGAAATTTAGTTATTGGAAAGTATATGCTTAGATGTTGTAGTGGAATAATAAAGAATAAAAATTCAGAAGCAGCTTCATGAGGGCCAATAAATGGTAACGAATGACTAGAAAAAGGCGTGTCTCCAAATGGTGATAAAAAAAAAAGTTCAATAAAAATATTATAATATAACCGATTAGCTTATAAATCACTAAATTTAAGAGTAAATATATACTCTCTTTATAATATATTAAAACAGATCCTGGGAATTCATTTTCTCGTAAAGATTCTCTTTAAAAATAATACTAAAATTTCATGTTCTTTAAAAAAATACCAAAATAAAAATGAAAGTGCATTTGTTTATTCATTCAATTTTTTGAGTGATTGTTTATTTTCCTTTTCCTAATTTTCAGCTACCATACATTTTAATTTATTTTTATTCTAGGTTTTAAAAATCCATTAATCTAATGTTCTAATTTCGAGTTGTTTTGGTCATTCAATTATGGATTAAAACATTAATTATCTGATTAATCAGCACACGATATAATCAAATTTCAGGACTCAATAGAAAATTAAACGATAGCTTTTGAAAATTAGATTTTAGATAAACTCTCATTTAACTATTATAAATATGTAAAATATTAATATTAAAAATCTTTTTAAGAAAGGCTTGTAAAATCAAGCGAATACGGCTTATGGATTCAAGCTGGTTTATTTTAGGATTTTTAGTTTTTTTTTTTTTTTAGAAAGGCAAAATTTTTTTTTTTTTGAAAAATAAAATTATTTCCTAAAAAACTTGTCTTAAAAAAAAATATATATTTTCTCCATTTACACTGAACTCTTGATCATGCACCAATTGCAAGAAAATTTATTATCCATATATTTTCGGTACAGTATTAAAAAAAAGTTTCTCATTTGAAAAAGTTTACCTAGTGAATTTTTTTGTTAAATTCAAAGTTGTTAAAGACTTGCTATTGTTAACCCTTACTAATTCCTTAAAGCTCTCTCCTCCTGGAATGCAAAGGCCTCCTTCCCCTCCGTCTTACCTTGTAAAAAGCATGGGGGAATTAACACTTGGTTAACGGAATTAAGGTCCATATAAATGTGCATACATTAAACATGGAGTTTCATTAGTATTTCTTTCACAGCCCTCTTTCTACACTTAAGACATATTATTCTTGTATACTCTACGTTTACTGTACGTTAATGGACGTTAAATTGAAATTCTTAGAACCGCATTTCTGGAAAGAACCCTTTTGTTTGAAGATCTATGTTTTTACAAACGGTTTCTAGTAATTAAGGCAAATTCTTTTAAAATGAATAAATGTAATAAACATTTTTGTTTTAAAGTATTTTTAAAACTTTACTAAAGCTTAATCATTTTTTCTTAAAAACCTAACTATTTTTGAAATCAAAGTAAAATGAAAATAAGCCTGAATTTATATAATACGAGTATTAATTAAGTCATTCAACTCAAATAAATTTTCTTTATGTTAAAAAAATTAAATTAGAAAAAAATATTTTAATAATAAAAAATTTGTAAAATTTTAAAAATCCTTTTGAGTGGTATCAAATATTTTAAAGAAAATTTTTATATTGAGGAACTTGATCATTTGGATTTATTCCCAGAGGCAAAATTGACACATTGTTTTTAATTAGAAATAGAAAAATGGACAATCTATATTTTGAATTTTTTTTAATAGAAACATGAATGATATTTTTGCAAAGTGTCACATTTTTACTTTCTCTTACCTAAATATGAAATATATAGAGAAAGTATTGCGATCGCAAAAAAATCGATGTTGATATTTCAACTGAAATACTCGTTTTGAGGTCCCCTGAATCTAAAAAAAATGGTCTCTCACTCTCTCTCTGTATGTGTGTGTGTCCGTGTGTGTCAGAACAAGATTTCTCAAAAACGAAAAACTTGAAATTTTCTATTTAAGCTAGGTACTCTCGTCCCCCCGTACTTCGAAGCTTTTGAATAGGCCACCGGGTACTAATACCTTATTCATTCTAAGAATTTTGATTAAAATTCATAAATCAATTATTTATTAGATGACAGCACATCACTCAGCTTTTTTTACATTTGGAAAGAAAGTTGCGTGGTGTGCGTTAGGTCCAACCAGATTTTTTAATTTTTTAGACCTTTGATTTTAGAGAAAAAACTAGACCGACTAGGTTGAAATTTGCGGCCCCTCACAGAGAGCTCCTCTTCATTCTCTGATCATATTTGTATGTATTAATATTAAATATCCTTTCAGGTAAACTTTATATTATATTCATATTACTTTTTTATTCGAATAAATTATTAATTTCAACATTTTTGTATAATAAAAAATATCATTTATTAAAAATCTCAAATGAAAGCTAAACATGAAAATTTAAAACAGAAATTATTAAGTCTTAAACTCTTTATAATTTAATGGGCTCGTCTAAGGCGTAGCTAATTTTGCTTTGAAAAATAAGGAAAAAAGATATAAACCAATAATTATTAAAAGCTCTTATTAAATATTCTTTTTTTTTTTGAAAAAAGCCGTATTTTCTTTTGACAGAAAAAAAATAAATTTCCTAACCTGTCAAGCATGTTTAAAGGCAGCTTCCGGATCCATCTAAAAGATATAATCATCTTAAATTCATTTGTATACATATATATATATATATATATACGTGTATAAACAATTAAAGAAGACACACCCAAGGAATCGGTTGCGCATACAACCCCGCCCACGCGCTTATACCACACACACCTGTAAGACACTCAGGAAGGCCTACCTAATTGAGATACCGACTTCAAGTTGTGTGGCCCTCATGTCGACCAAATCACAGATTCTTAATCAAATCATGCCTTTTATTTTTATTTAATAATTATTTATATTTTTTAATAATATATTATATGCATCCTATTACATTGATAAATCATAAAAACAACAACATAAAAAATACCATTTTTGTCAACCATTAATTTTTTTTTTAACTAATTAATGTTTTATGGAAAGAAATCATTTTCATATATTTCATATATCAAAATAAACTGTGATAAGGGGGATTTTTTTTTTTAAATAAAATTGATTTATGAGGCTATTTCTCAAATTTAGTATAGAATCGTGTCTCATATCACTTTTAGTATTTCTTTCCCTCGCTATTATACCTTTCTAAATTATAATGCATATGATTATGGAAAAAATATTTATTTTAAATATGATATTCCAAATGAGAATAAAAGTGAAGTAAAAATTAAAAGATACACTAGATCAGGGCTTCTTAAATTGTATCCGAGAGGTCGCGAAAATTTGGTAATTACAAATAAATTATTACAAGTATACGCACTACTACCAAAATTTGCAATAAATAAGTAATTTACATAGAATAGGTACAATTTTTATATCTATTATAGATTTATCTTACATATCTGCACTATATTGATGTTTTAATGAATGTATTTTATAGTATTACTGGGGGGCATCATAAAAAAATGTTTAAGAAGCCTTGCACTAAATATAAATTTAATAAAATTGGGAAGTGTTGATTTTATTTAGAAAATTAATTTTCTCAAAAATAAGAATTCATAATCACAATTTGAAAAAAATAAATTTAGAGATTGGATTATATTATGCCCAGGATAATCGAAGATCTACGAGAAGGCTATTTAGTAATTTTTAAAAAACATTCCGTGCTGCCTTTCAAAGACAAAGTCCGAGAGCTAGAGTTCCACATCTCCTTTTCGACTGCCCTGAGACTTCGGTTTATTTATTTACAATTAGTATTATTAATATTTATTCTAAAAGTTAATAAAAATTATAAAAATATTGTTTTAACTCTCGAAAATAATCTACTACTACTTTCTCCCCTTAGGAATACTCTTCACATCAATCACATCTATAATTTTCAATAGGGATTAAATAATAACTGAGTGGGAGCTTTTTGAATACTAGATATATAATTTCTAAATAAAAAACGAACATATATTGTAATTAGTATAATAAATGCATACTATACTAGTGAATTTTAAAAATTTAATAAAATGAGAAAGGTCAAAGATATTTTCAAACCTTGCTTGACATTAGAGAATATAATAGAATATTTTAATATTACAATAAAATAGTGAGATTATTTTATTAAACTAATGAAGAAAAAGCAGAGAATATTTAGAATTAAAGAGTTTTGCTATAAGAGTAAGATAATTTAGATAAAGATATAATAATAACAAAAATTGAGTTTGAAACATACCTTTGAGGCAATATAAAATAATTTATAAAAAAAAAAAACGATTGTTTTGAACTGAGCAAATTAAAACTTTTTTAATCATTTTTACATTTCCGTACTATTATATATAATAGTAAGGGGAAAGTTTTAAAATCATGAAAAATTTAATCCCCAATTTTTAAAAATATCTTTATAAATCAAGACAAAAGGAGCACAAAAAACAAAAAAATCTTAATGTGCGTATGTGTATGTGAATATGACCATGCAGCTTTTATTTTGTCTTATATTTCTGGAACCATTCATTGGAAAAAGATGAAACTTTACAAGTCTCTAAAAGTGCCTAAAAATATATCTGGAGCAATTAATCGAAAAATTCATTAGGTAATAAGTCATTTGGGTTACTCATCTTTCACCAAGAAAAAAATGAACGAATTTTGTTTGCATTTCATGGTAAGAGAAGAGACGTTTGTCGAAACGTAAAAGCGTTCTTTTACTTACTCTTAAATAAATGTGCCTACACAATCTAATCCAAAAGTCAAACACTACAAATGGGGCAATATTATATGTACGTGTGGACGGGCATGATATCCTTCTTTATAGAGAGTACTTTCATATTTGTTAGAGGAGGGAATAAGTAAACCTAGTTAGAAAGGTCTCAAATTTGAGTTTTTATTGAACATCCAAAGCTGCCTTATAGCTGACCTTGCCTTCTCATCTATTAAAATATATATAACATAAAAAAAATATGAAATTAGAGTAGCCTATATATTTAATTTATTAGATTTTGATGGTGTCTATGTCATTTGGCTTACCTATATTTAAAAATTGAAGAACCTGTTGTAGTATTCAAAGATTTATATTATTTACTTAAATAGTTTTAATTATTAATTTTTATGGACTAGCAAAAGGCTTTTAGAAAAACTTCTGTTTTTATTATGATGATAATCTGAACTCCAGAAAAGGGTTACTAAAGAATTTATGCAAAATATTATGCCTGCGTATTTTTTTATTTTTTTACATTTGAACACATATGATTATCTATTCTAGCTATTTACATGTTTTTTTTTAATCTTCCTAGAAACTTGTTTTGTATTAATAATTTTAATCATATGTGAATAACTAAATGAATGTTGAAAGGTTTAGTCGATAAATAGACTTCTTATTTTCAAAGGGGCCACGCAACTTCCGGCAAAATAAAATTAATTAGGAATCTAAATAAGATTATTATGCAAAAAATATACTTTATGTCATGATTATAAACGCAGTATAATATAAAAAAAAAATTCACCTTTGCAAGGCAGATTTTGCCATTTTACGACACGAAAGAGAAATGTAAATTTCAAAAGATATTAATTTGATATTATTTTAAAAATTCCAATACGTTTCCTGATTGATTCATTAAAACTCGAATTTAATGGCAAAGGAAAGAATCATTACAGAAGATGAATTTTGATGGGGGATTATTTAATCAAATATAAAAAATTACTCCATAAAATTAGATCAATTTATACCATTTTTTTATTGAAAGATGTTTGCTTTTACTTTTGATATATATCAAAATGAAATTGATGATATTAAATTTCTCAAGTTTGTAATGTAGTTAAATGATTTCTAATTTAAATAAAGTTCGCTATTATTTATTACTTAGGTTATTAATCTTTTATTTAATATTTGTTTTTCTTTTTAATTAACTTAAAAATAATATTAAGAAATTAATATCGGTGACTGGAAGAAAATAGCAAACAACTCAATCAATTTTCTATTTTTTATAAAATCTTAATGCCTAAGTGTTATAAATATTTTATCGTGGCAGAGCCTTCAAAATGTATTTCTCTTGACTAGAGGACGAGAGCTAATGTCTGTTTGAAATTAGAGAAAGATATTATATTTTTATGGGAAAGTCAGTCATATTTTCACTTGCTTAGGAAAATTAATTATTCCTTGATATTGATTTTTTTTTGTAAAGAGTGTCGTATATTAAAAACTATTAGGTTTTTGTAAAGGATTGAATAGAAAACAATCAGAATGAATCATTAGAGGGGCGTAGTAAAATTAGCCTTCATAAAGAGATGAATGCTATTTCTTACTGGATAAAGAAAAAAATCAGCCAGTAAAATTTCTTCAATTGATCCACTCCTTTAAATGACGTTTCGCAGAAATGGTCCCACCTAAAAAAAGGTCGAAACATCACTTAAAGAGAATTGGATCAATTAAAGAAATTTTATTGGCTGATTTCTTTTTTCATTAACCTTTATGCATTTCAAAATATTGTTTTTATAGGAAAAATAAAAAAAATATTTGACATTTTAATTCATAAAAACTCATATTTTTTAGAAAAATTGTTACAACTCAAAACCACTAGTTCAAATGAGAAAGAAAAAAAAAGTTTTTTTTTTAGATATTTTTCGTCATCTGAGGCTATTTAGTCTGCGTCCTGATATATTAGATGAAAACTAGGTCAATTCAAAAATTCTTTATTTAAAAAAAAAATTCATTTGAACATTCTCTCAAATTTTAATTGGCTATTAAATTATCTTAATAAAACCAATTAATATTATTCTCTTTTTCCCACTTAAATTACCTACTTAAGGTAATTTTTATATTTATAACTTTTTTCTTTACATGTCTCGCTTCATATACCAAAGATCAGGGGTTCCCTTCTAGTTCTGAGTGACAAAAATTTATTTATTAATAAATTATATTGGCTACCAATTAATTTAAATAAATTAGGAGTCTAAATGCCTCAGATTCTGAAAGACTTTAAAAAAAATCGTAACAAAAAATTCTTGTTTTTTTTTCATATTTTACGGGAACCCAACTCAATTTCGGTTTTCACCATCCTCAGAGTCTTCACAAATCAAAATTTTTGAATTTATGTCAATATTACAAATGAATAATATCCCTGCACAAATATTTTTAACAGCTTAAATACCAATATATTCTTATTTTTAAACCTCATATTAAGATAAGATTAATTAATTAATTAATAAGAATGTAGCTAAATAGAAATAATTGATATATGAATAGAAAATTAATATATAAATATAAAATTACTTGTTTTATAAGGCTTCTTAAAATATTTTAATTTTTTGAAATCCTTGAACTAAAATTTCAAAGTAAACATATTTATTCACATATTTGATTGTAAAAACACTTGAAAGCTTTTAAAAATATGAATATGATAAAAGAATCAATAAAAAATATGTAAACAAAAAATTGCATGTCTAGTCATAATTAATTTGACGTCACACTAACCTTACAAAATAATAATTGCTCAAACTTATCTTTTATCAAATAAAACTATTAAATTATATAATTAAAAATTTATTTAAAAAAATTAAAATATTAACAAATCATTTATTTAAAATGATCAGTTAAAGTGACTCATTTTTAGGGCAGTTTTTGACACTAGACTCTCAATTAGTTTTAATGAAAGGTGGCGAATACGCACATTTTGAGCCCCCAATATTCACATAAAATTAATAAATTATCAAAATGATATTACTATCCATATGAGTATTTAGAAATCAAATTTTTATTATCAATCATCCTTTTACAAAGATATCGAAAAAAAGAGGATGCCTATTGGTAAGGCAAAAAAAAAAATGATTAAAAAAGGTGGGAATGAAATTTTTTTAGATATTTGGTTGAGCTCTTCAAAAGATTTTTCTAATTACGTGCTTGAAATTAATAAACAAGATGGCTTTGTTTTTTTTTTTTTTTTTTTTTTTTTTGAGTTATTATAAAAAACAAGTAGGTTTAGTACCGCTGCCTTCGAAAATTCAGAGAGGTAAGAAAACTCTGACATTTTCTCTCTTAGAGGCAAAAAAGGAAGGAAGCTAGGGATGATCTGATATGTAATTCTGCTTTTTGACTTTTGACCTTCAGAGACGGGTGGTGGGGGGTAAGATTCGAGGAATCTGAGACCGACCAGATTATAACTCTTAAAATCTTCAATTTATATTAAAAAAATTTCTTTACTATTTCAATATTCATTGAAAATTAAATAATAAAATAACATTAAAACATTAAAAGTATAAGATGGTGGTTGAATCCTGTATTTGATGACAAAGGGCGATGAAAGAAAAGAAGTAAATAGAAAAAAATTTTTAAAATCTTTCTTTATTAAAAAAAGAGGAGATAGACAGCGCCCTGTCCATTGTTAGGGTAGAGATAGAGGTCTTGTGGTTAGTGGTTCGTTTCCCAACCTAATCAAAAATTTATTTATATTATATTGACTACCAATTAATATAAATAAATAAAGACGTATTTTAAATTGCCTCAGATGCGAAAAAAGACAAAAAAAAAAGAATTTATCACTTTCAAATTAAAAAAATTTTAAGCGTCTAAAATATTCATAAAGTTATTACTTTACTTTTTCTTGCTAAATATTAAAATTAATCATCTTCTAAAGTTAAATTATAATTAGTATTGAACAAGCTCAAGTTTTAATATAATTCACTCCATCTCAAGTCTATAATATAGTTTAATGACGCAGAACGCTATTTAAAGTG
Organism: Anisolabis maritima; assembly: GCA_010014785.2. Classification (NCBI taxonomy): domain Eukaryota; kingdom Metazoa; phylum Arthropoda; class Insecta; order Dermaptera; family Anisolabididae; genus Anisolabis; species Anisolabis maritima. Next base: position 6,430 of record JAAAKE020091833.1, on the reverse strand, counting down.
ATTAGTGTAAATTAGTGGCTGTGTTCCGTCCTAAAATTAAGCTGTAGTGGCGTAGTTACAGTTTGTAAGCCAGTTTGTATTATATATAGAACTTAAACAAATTTTTTAATGAATTTATTAGGCAATGCAATTTTTTAATTTTCTTCAGAAAAATTTTATTTTATTTTTTAAACTTTTTCAAATTTCAAAAACTCCCTGATTTTTTGGTGGCCACGACATTTCATTTTAGTTTTTTAAATATAAATTTTCTCTTAAAAAACAATTCAACTAAAAATCAAAAAATTTAATGTAAAATTTAATAATTATTATGATTATATTAATTTAAAAAAAAAATAATAATTAATTTGCAAGAAAACAGTTCATGTTTTTATTACTGACATTAATAATAATTTGTTTCTCAAATAAAAAGATATATTTTTGGATCTAAAATTAAAAAAATCTAAGTAAAATGTAGAGATGATAAAACAGTTTAAAGAACGAGTTGTTTGCCTTTGACATTTCCTTTAGCAACACTTTTTGATAACAAATGCTTTTTATTTGATGTACAAAAAGAGAGAAAGAGAACTCTTGTTTACTAATTTGCTGGTATTAAGAGGAGAAAGGGGTACCGGTACTAAAAAGAAGAAATTACTTTTAAATAATATATCAAAAGAATATTTTTGTTTAAGGTGATAAACCCTATGGCTAACATCAAGAACTTGTCTGTACTTGACTTTAAAAGGATTTAATCATTATTTTTATTTAGTTATACTCTTTCTTACCTTAATTAATTAATTAATGACCTCTTTTCACTTTATGATTTATATTCAAATTACAAATGAATTCTCAGCAACTGAATCAATAGTTACTCTAATTACCCTGATGATGAATCATCTGATTCGTTCTTTAAAAAATTCGGGTGTGACTAAACGAACATCACACAAATTTTTCTTACTTAAGGTACGACGTGAGTGAGTGACATGCTGTCACATCAGGTAGCCGTTCAATGTATAGTCAATTTAATCAGTATCGTTGGAGTTTAAGAGAAAATTACAAAAAACCTAAAAAATGAAAAGAGTGATCCCCAAACAATTTTGCGGGTTAAGAGTTAATACATTTTAAAGAAAAATAAATGTATGTCTCGAAACGAGTAATTTTAAGCCAAATATTATTTTATTAAAAATAGGGCTCGGTGAAATAAAACCAGTTGTTTCTCAAGCTCCACTTTACTTTACCCGAAAGGACAAATCATTTTATAATATAAATTCTTTATTTTTCATTGGTTTCCTTAATCATCTTATAAATTTTCACAAAGGAGCTTATAGAATTCTCTCGAGAAATAGGAATTGTTATGCTACACATACTGAGAGATGTAAAAAAAAAAGTATTTCCTTTTAATTTGAAGAGAATGATAAGGACCATATAACTACAGTATATGGTATGGCTCTTTAGATTTAATGAAGCTTTAGTACCTCTAAAACTCAAACAATAAGAATTCGCATCACAAGTTTATTAATTTAAGAACTAAATTTATTTTATAAGATGTATAATACTTAAGTGAAGGGAATGTTGGGTGTAAGTGGGTGTAATCTTTAACATTTGATTGTCCCCTATAAAAATTTTGATTAGAACTTTTTTTGCTATGTCGTATTCTTTTACGTGTCAAAATCAAATAGTTTTCGCGTGGAATATAGCTAGTGTAGCATTCAGGTGAGGGGGCTAAGGAAGTCTGGATTCATCCAAAATCAAAGAAAAGTAAGTTTTTGCGATATAGTGAGGTGGCTGTTGTATTTAACAATGGAGGAAGGAGCAGACAGCCAGGTGAAAAGCCTCTATGATATTTAAACTCTGAGACGTTGCGGCTTTATTTTAATAATGCCATCCATCATGTCCATTTTCATACATATATAGAGTATGAAATGTAGCATAAATGGACTGATAATGGTTAACTAATAATTATTAAAATAAAGCCGCAAAGTCTCAGAGTTTAAATATCGTAGTCTTTTCACCTGGCAGTCGGCTCTTTTCTCCATTGTTAAATACAACATTCACCTTACTATAACGCAGAAACTTACAATAAAAACTAGTCATTTACTCCAAGAGAAAATTCGAGACTATATATAAAAATCTTGCCAGAATCCACATATAGTAAAACTAAACAAAAAAATATTAAATTAGATTTCAAAGTTGTGAAAAGTGAACAAGGAAACGTAGGACAGAATGTTATGGAAGAAAAGTGAGAAGCAGAAAAGGGTAAAGGAGGTCTTCTTCTTTGTTGGAGAGGTTGGGAGCTGACGCCTCTTTTGAGTGACTTGTCAGCCTGATAAAGGGCGCTAGTTACTCTACATATTTTGTTACCAGTCGTTTGTCCTGCCTTATTATATTTCAACTTCAAGATCTTGAGAAAGTTATTTCGATTTGATTCATATCGTCTCAAAAGAATATTTAATATATATTACTATTTTCAATTAATTTAAATAGAGTATTTTTTGGTTACTTATATTTTGGAGTGAAAATATGCAAGTAAAAATGTTTACGCAAGTTAAATTTTTTATCTTTAAAAATTTCTATTTTTTTTTCATTTATTTGGATCTCAGCCAAAAGCTATACCAAAAAAATGTACATATTATAGAAAACAATAATAAATACATAATAACAAAATAGTCAAAGGAAAAAATTTTACAAAGAAAATTGGTATTAAAAAAATTTTTTTTAATAAAATAATAGGCAAAATAATAGAAATATTGTTATATGCTTATTTTTGATGCGTGGAAGAATAGTTTAATATATATTTTAAAATATTAATTTAACATTTTTTTATAAGTGTATATTTGTTGCTGGATTAAGTGATTTGGCCTCCGTCGAACTATGTTTGGTCAAGACCGATTTGAGTTATGTATTTAATATTATCTAATTCAAATACATTATATAGGTCTCGAAAACTATTTAACAAAGAATATATATTTGAGGCTATTGTTTATGTCGCATTAATTCACAACAAATTAATTTCCAAAAACTTACTTATTAACATTACCTATAATATTGTATTTATATTGTTATTTTATATTATACAATAATTTTTTAATTTAAACTCTAAATGGATCCAAATGGAAATGAGATTCCCTGAATTCAAAAAAGTGGATATTAGAATCTCATTTATCTATCTGTATGAGTGCATCTGTCACAACAGCTTGACGAATTGAAACAAAATATATATAATTTTAATCTTTAAGAAGAAAAAGAATAATCAATATTCAACATTCAAACGAGCCGATGTCATTTGAAGTTCAAAAATAATAAATTTAAATTGGATTTATAATAACAACCATTTGCAAAAAAAAAAAAAAAAGAAAATCAAATCTAAAGGTCATACAAGAAAAAATTTTATTTGAGCCTTTCTCCCACAAAATCTGTTTGGACCCCAAACAAAAATCTTGGTTACACTCCTGAAGGCCTTAAATGATAAAATATATTAAAAAAATTTTAAACAAAAGTTGTTCAAAATTATGTTGAGAAGAATTTTGTATTCAGGTTTTATTTGATAAAATCATAGAGATATTTTATTTATTTTTTCTATTTTGAATTTCAAATTCACTTTCAATTCATTCAATGAACTGGATTTTTATTTTGGTGTTATAGAATATTTTTTTCGAATTCTTTGTTCTAGAATGGTAAATAAATATTATTTTTCCAAATCTGCGTAGGAGAAGTGCTGTCTATTTAAGGGTATATCGCAGTTAAGTCATGTCAACCCTTTGGCTGAGTCCTTTTAGCCAGCCAAGAGCTGCTATGCATTGGGACGCGCTAAGCAAATTGCCAGGTTCCGTTCCACGCCGGCCTCAAACAAGATTACCGCTCGCTCGTTCGGTAAATACCGGCAGAAAGGGAAGCCAGCAATGGGAGGGGCGAAGTCCCTTTGGGGCGCACTTACGACAAAGCCAGCCACGAACCCTCTTAAGTAAAGGTCATAATTAGAAGCATTCAACTATACATTATGAACATAGTTCATAGCTAAGATACATTTTACACTTTTATGCTCAATTTACTTCCAATATTAAAATAAAAACGGCATCGTATAATCAACGATTCTTAGAATCTCTAATTAAGAAATCTTGTATTAGGATCTAATACTTGAAACAGAATTTGCAAATCCCAAAATATAACCTTTATATATTGACAAGTTAATTGAATTTTCTTAATCTTCTTTGGCTTGTTATTTAGTAATAAGATATTAATAGGTGTACTAGTAAAAGCAAATAAAAAAAAAATAAATAAAGAAAATATTATTAATAAATAAAGGATTTATTTTATTCAAATTTTTATTATTATTATAAATTATTATAAAAATAATATGGATTTATAGTTATTAATAACCGAATCTAAAACAAATAAATATTTGATAAAAGTTCAAATTTTCGAAGGCTATTTTGATTATGCTGCTGCTATGGAAAATTTGCAGATTTGTACTTCATTTTTTAAATAATTTTCGAATCCCAAGTCGAAATTTTGAAATTCAAAAAAAAATTATGGATTATTTAAACACAGACAGAGAGAGACAGAGAGATGGATTATTTAAATACAGACATAGAAAACAATCATGTATTTTTCAATTTCGTTGAAAATACATTTTAAAAAACTATTAAAAATACATATACAAAATTCTAGTATGATAGAAAAATACAAATTAAATTGAATAAATAGATTATATATATACCATATATGAATGATGGCTAGCGTATACAATATATATTAAAGTTATTATGAATTCACAATTTCCAAATTTAGAATTAGAAATAATTTTTTTTTATTTTTGAAAAAAAAATTTCATGTAAAAATAGAGTTAAAAGTGTTTTTTCAAGTAAATAAAAATGATAAATATTCTGTATATTTAAATTCAAGGTAATTAAATTGAAATGAACTTGAATTGTATGGATTCCTAACTCTCTAATTAGATTAGTATCTAGTTGGCCGTGATGACCATATGACAGAGTAAATATGTAAAATGCCAACCGATTGGGGCAAATGCATTGGGGTTTGCTTCAAAGGGGTATGAATTTGGTGGCCAATATCGAAATAATTGCTTTATTAGCTTGGTAAATCCACTCATACACATAATATATATGTAGAGAGATATAAACTCTTCCTACAGGGCTCTGACAGGTTTCGGTGAAACATCGAGGGTGATATTGGTGGTAGAAGGGAGGCAAATGTCATCTCATTCTATTACTATCTGACTGGGCTAGTAATCCTGCAAATTAATTTCAAATCAAAATCCGTCTGCTCCACTTCTCCAAGTGAAATCTTTAATTTGGCAAGAAAGTCTATGTTGAAAAAAATTAAAAGATTTTTTATTAAATTATTTTATTATTGTTAGAAATTTTTTAAATTTAAATTTAGCCCTCGTTTTATGAATGGCATTTATGAATATATACTACTACATTTCTTAAGTTGGCACCCTTTATTTTGCCGATTTTATGCGTTTTACGAGTATGTGTTGGAGGTAGCTCGAACTAAAGGGTTCTCGGTCATCACGAGGTTATCTTAAGTTTATGTTTGAATTATTTTATGAACTTTTATATTATGTATTGAATTTGGCTTATGAAATTCATTAATGATTATGAATCAATCTTTAAAACTCCAACTATAAATAAATTTTAAATATCATTGTTTCACAGATGTGTATTAAAAATGAAATTTCATAATAACCCGTTCAATTAAATTTGCTCGGCTCTGTCCCTTGGTGCAGAGCTAGAGATCTGCCTATCTGGTTGGCTTCCCGTACCAAAACTCAGTGTTTCGTTCCCCGTTCTGAGCATCAAAAATTTATTTAAATTATATTGGCTACCAATCAATTTAAATAAATAAGGACGGAGCCTAAATGGTCTCAGCCAAAAAAGACTAAAAAAAAACCGAATTTGTCATTCACAGGAGAAAAAAGATGATCTTTAAAAATCTTGAAAAGTCAAAATTTGTATGATTACAATATATTCTTTTCTATAGAAGGCGGTCTGTAAAAATGAAAATATTATAATTAAAATATGTTTAGAGATTTTTTTTTTTTAAATAAAACATAACATAAAAGCAAATGAAATCCTTATTACTAAATCCAATCTTTCTATGTCGCTTGTATATTATTTTAAATTAATTTTTAAATCATAAAGGAGATTGTAACTAATTTATATCTAAAAAAAAAAGGCAGTATCTACACAATACCCATATCTCTTTCAACATGGCACAAGCACTGAAAGCATAATAGAGAGTTATAAAGCATATGTTGGAATATTAAGCAAGAGGGTCGAACAGGTCATTTGATATGACTCATTGACATAAGAATAACGGTTGATCCATCTGATGACTCGACGGAGGTGATGATGATGGTGATGATGATGACGATGACACTGCGAGGGCGGCAGCCATCAAATGGGCCGAGATTATGATGCTAGCAAAGACA
>JAAAKE020091822.1:0-12786 GCA_010014785.2 Anisolabis maritima | reverse complement strand
ATCTCTAACCTCTACGGGGGTGGGATTTATAATTCTAGCAGATAACACAACTCTATTTTTTAGTCTTTTTCGGCATATGAGATCCCTATATATAGTCTATATCAAGAAAAAAACTATTTATATATGCTGTCATTTCTAATTAATAATTTAATATTCTTTTTTAATTTATTAAATGAAATTTCTTTTGTTTTCCGGATTGATATATATGAGGAAAAACTGATAGACGTGCTTTTTTATATAAAGTAAAGGGTTCTTATATTGCAGACTTAAAATTTGTATCTGCATTTAATGTAATTAATATGTTTATCCTTTGGTAATCATCTAATTTCATTTCCCATCTTAAAAATTAAAATTTTAATATGAAGATGTTTTAAACATTAATTTCCTTTGAGTAGTGGATAAACAGGCAATGAGGCAGGCAGTCAAGTTCCAACACGAGGACCTTGAACTTGGGCTTTGGCCAGCCGTTCATTATCCTTTTTTAATAATTGAGCAAATTCGCTATTTGCTTTTCTCTCTCTCTCTCTCTTATTTTTATCTCTGTTTATGTCTGTTTTAATTTTCTTCGTCATTTTAATCAATACAATAATAAGAGAAACATTTTTATTTTCTTGTTAGATCTTTCTTTCCCGTCTGCTTTCAATTCAATCAAACAAAAAACATTTCAAAAAATTACGATTTTTTTTTATTAATTTTATGTCAAAATATAAATTGTCAAGTAAGGATGTTAAATTTTTTATTAAAGAAGTCATTATAAGAAAACAACGAATCATCAGTTGAGAGAAGAATATTAATTAAGTTCCTTAATGAATTATTCCTTAATTAGAAGGGTCATACATTTAATAGGCAAATCTGCCTCCTGATTCAAATACAATTTATTATTATTATTATAATATTTATTTTAGTCATCTAACATTACCGGTTTTAACGTTATATATATATATATTTTAAAATAAATAAATCAGTGGCAGATGATTGTCATAAATATCAATAGTTAAATATTGCAAAAAAAAAGAAAGTAATAATAATCTTTTACCATGAGGAGTAGCAGGGTAAATTTTTAAAACGTCTTAATTAATTAATAAATATTATAAAAAAAAAACATTTAAGATTAAAAATTAATATCATATCACCAGCAGGGTGCTCAGAAATTTTAATTAAAATTGAAAAACTTTTGTAATACTAAACCCGTTTTCTGTAATTGGAACCTACTCTAGAGGAAAATTAAATAAATAAAATTTGTTTGGGGCCCTCTTTACCCTTGTACTTTTTTTAAGGTTTTTTGTGGATTGATATGGGAAAAATCTGAAAGAAAATCGCATTAAAATCGGAAAAATCAGGTTTAACGTTCCTTTAAAAAATGGGGTGCAACTTTTTGAAGTATTTGAATTTTTCTCGATGGTGTCAGTGAATACTAAACCGAATGAAAAAATCTCTAAATGTATATCTGGTCGGAAAGAGCCCAAACATAGCTTTATATTAATAAATAGACAGATTTTAGATGGATTGATTTATATAATTTTACAAAAATAAATGGTATAAAAGGTATACTTCTAGAAAAACTAAAATATTTAAAAGGAAACAATTAATATAATAATAATAAATCATGTAATGGATAGTTGGATAAAGGATAAATTCTCAAAAAAAAAATAAATTTAATTTAAAATAATTTTAAAAAGAATTAAAAATAATATATATATAAATAATGCATCGCTTTTCGCAACTGTCCACAAGGTTTTTGTTTCTATCTGCCTTTATTTAAAAAGAGAATAGAAGAGACCTTTTATTCTCTAAAAAAATGTTTTAATCATAATTTCTTTGTCAATAAAATCAAAATTGTATTAATTGAATTTTGATAATATAATATTTAAAAATTATCATTAATGCATTGCTTGTAAAAAATCGATTCGATTTATATTTTGAACGATCTTTTTCCATAAAATAATAATCGCCTTTTGAAAAAGTGAAAATTTAGGCAAAATTTGTTATTTTAAGATTTCGAACTCGCCAGACAGAAAACGATAGGTTTTTTCTAATAAAAACCTTATAACAAAAAAGTCTGAGAGCGAGAACAACCTAACCTATTAATATTAATAAAAAATAATAAGCCTTGTCCCTAGTTCGAAATCTTAAAATAACAAATTTTGCCTAAATTTTCACTTTTTCAAAAGGCGATTATTATTTTATGGAAAAAGATCGTTCAAAATATAAATCGAATCGATTTTTTACAAGCAATGCATTAATGATAATTTTTAAATATTATATTATCAAAATTCAATTAATACAATTTTGATTTTATTGACAAAGAAATTATGATTAAAACAGAGCTAGAGGTCTGGTGGCTTCCCGAACCAAAGGTCAGTGGTTCGCTTCCCGTCCTGAGCGACAAAAATTTATTTAAATTATATTGCCTACCAATTAATATAAATAAATAAGGACGGAGTCTAAATGGCCTCAGATGCCGAAAAAAATATTTTTAATTCAACAAAATAGAAAATTATTTTTTATTTATTATATTATTTTAGTTTTTATATGTATAATATTTATAAAATTTAAAAATGTAAAAATAAATCAATTAAATTGTATCATATTTATTAATATAAAGCAAGTTTAAGCCCTTCCCGACCAAATAGAGATATGGGGGTTTTTACACTCGATTCAGTATCCTCTGAAACCAACCAGAAAAATTCAAAACACAAAAAATGCACCCCATTTTTTAAATGACAGAAAAGCGAATTTTTCCGATTTTTAGACCATTTTCTTTCTTTCTAAAGAGTTCATTTATAAATTCTAAACCGATGATTACCTTAGCAATAAAACCTGGTCAAAACATGAGACTTTCTTCTTCAAAATTTCTTCAAAAAAAAAAAAAAATTTTTTTTCAAAATACTCGGGACTCTTTCGGAGACCTCTCCAATAATCTCGGAAACCATCAGGATCATCTAAATTAAATTTTTTTTCGTAAATACAAACTAGGTTATCAAAAATCAATATCAAAATAATATCCAAATTTAAAATTAATTAAAAAATAAACCTGTGTCCAATCTTGCTGCATATTATTCTTGGTAAACTCAAGGCGACGTTTTTTATGGGCAGCATTTAGCGCAGTAACTTTTTTCATTCATGAATGAATTATATTTGCAACGACGCAAGACCTTCAAAATTTTATTAATGTGCACAGACAAGCGAAGATCTCTTTTTATCCGTGCGATATTGTAGAATTTGAAGTTAACTCGACAATTTTTCGTTCATCTCTTAAAGATAATTTTTTTGGGCGCCTTGTGCCTTTGTAACTTTCATAAATTTCATTTATTTATATTTTTCTAAAAATATTGATACATTTTAGAGTAGAATAATTATTATATCTATTTTTAGAATTATGTTGTTATACTTTTCATGGGTGTAAAATGTTAGAAACTTTTATTTTACTTTAAAATTGTTATTTTTTATAAAAGATATAGAATAGAGTAATACAAATTATATAGGGTATATTTATATTTATGTTTGGCATTCATTATCTTAAGGAGTTCATATACCTATGATGTTTATCAAATAATCAAAAATCGATAAAACTTCAAGAATTTTGAGAAAATATTTTATTTAAATAAGTATAACTTATAGAGATTCTCTAGTAGTAAATTTTTTCGGACCACCAGTAAAATTCTGGGAATCATCAGTCGACATACACTGATATATACTATCCATTTTGTCTTGATTAAATTTTAATTAATTTTTTTTTTTGTTTTCCGCAGGTTAGTGATCGTCTCTCGAAGTTGTCCGCCTGAGGCAAGTGTCTCGTTCGTCCCCATCGCCCTTGCTTATTCTTTCTCTAAAACGGTAAAAAGATATCAACATTTTTTTCCAAACAAAAATTCAGAGTAGTTCAAAATGATTAAATTTAGCAAATTATATTGTATTTCTATATGCAAATACAGTACTTACATATACGTATATAAATTTTCCTTTTTATATTTTCTATTCTCTCGAAATACTCTTTGAATTTTGATGAGTTCATTTTCTCGCCCTAGAACCGATTAGTTTCATATGTATATATTACATTTGGACAACTAAGATGTGAAACCTGAAGCAGATGTTTAATTCCTTCATGAGAATTTGATTAAATATGCAACGTTAACATTCGGAAGGTGATTTCTAAAAGGTTCATAAGCTAAAAGATTAAATTAGTTATCAAGCTGTCACAAAGTGTCTGGCCAGAGTGCATTTTTTTTGTTAAATGCGATTAAATAATTATATTAATCTTATTTCATAATTTAAGAATCAGAAATTCGCTTCCCGTCTCGAGCGATAAAATTCATTTAAATTAAATAGGCTATTGATTAATTTAAATAAGTATAGGTGAAGTTCAAATAGCTTCAGATGTCGGAAAAACTTAAAAATAAACCCATTTAAACCCATTAAAAAAGACATAATGAATGAATCTCATATATTGATCATCTGTGAATTGTTACCAACAAATTAATTGCAGGAACAGATTATTAAAATTATTTATATTTATATGAATAAATTTGATAATTTATTTCCCTGTTTTTATGCATTGGCATAAGAGGAATCTTTATTCGTCTTCGACATGATCATTATGTGTCAGTTTTGTGCTCTTTATATGATCTGATTTAAGCATAAGTCATTTGGGGAATGACGATTTATAAATTGTCCATTTGAAATCAATAACGCATATTCAGTCAGAATTTAATTTTATAGTTTCACTCCGTTTTCATATTTTACGATTGTTAGATTCCGGATAATATTCGAGCTAAAGGCCTCCAACCATATAAAACCAAAAAAAAGTTAAAGCATTCTTAAATATTTTTCAAACTATAAAACCCCGTCATTTTTTAAAAATAATCCGTTGCTATAATGAACAAGTTCACAATGTTCCAAATTCGTTCATTCTATAGTATGCAAAGTTATTTTCAATATAGAAATGAAAAAAATATATATAAAGTTAAAATTTTCAAATTTAGTAGATCCTCGTTTATCCGAGGAATCAATTGTCGTCCGGATAATCAAATACAAATAAAACATTATAGTCAGTTGTTGTTTTACATTTGTTTTTTGGGAAATGCTCTCCTAGAATGTATACAAACCTTGTCTATATTCTAGGACATTCTAGGAGAATATGATGTAATGTTTCCTCTTTATAAAGGCTACACAAGGTACATATTTCGATTAGGTTGATCCCGTATCCGATGTTATCTATTCAGGTCCTAAATCGTTCCGTCACAGATTCTCTCAATTGACTGATGAACTTGAGTAAAAAGGCAAAACCTAAGTACTTCTGATGTTCACAGTTATTAATGCTGCAGATGACTTAAGATAAGGGGTTGAAGCTGGATCCTCTGATTCTGTTTATATCTTCTTGAAGTTCTTTGAAAATGGCACTTTTGATCTTATGAGCATCTTATGAATTCACTCAGAAGATTCTACTCATTGATATTTTTAGGAAACTTGAGAAATTTTTATTTGCAACACCCAGTTCCAATAATTATTTCTTGAGTGGCCCTACAATGGCATTTGTGCCTCCAAACACTGTCTTGCATGATACGTAATCAATAGTTTGGTCCACTATTTTAAGCATCTTCTTAATATATTTATACATTTATCCCGTTTCTTTTCTGACTATGAATTTTTAGGTGGCGAGGCCATCCAAGGGTAAGGGATTTTTTTTTAAATTTTAAGTTTTGAGATAAGCTTATTCTAAAAATAAAATAAAAAATGCACCTGATAATTTTATTTGACAATATATGAATGTTAGATTCATTTATCAATCAAGCTTAAAAAATTCCACTTGAATTTTTTCAATTTCGTTGATGGATCAAGTGGCCTTCTGTGATCTATTAATTATTAAACTATAATTTAATTGAAGAGGATATATAAATTATTTGAAATATATATATACGGTTCCCTAAGGAGTATTGTTACGTACATTTTAGTATAATAAATGGAAATAAGACAACTTAAGAATAAAAAAAATATCTTTTTGACTATCTAAAGATTTTTTTTTTTTTTTTTGAATATTTGCATTTTTTTTTATATAAAAGAAACATTTATTCACGACGAATCATTTTATGTGTCCTGAATGCACCTATTTATGGAAATCAAAACTGCGTTGCTCTCTTTTTTTCATGACCTTTATATTGAATTAAAAGCACAAAAGGAATATTTTTTCTTTGATTTCGGGTCTGATATCTTTCTTCAATCTACATAGTTCATTTAAATATACTAAAAATAAAGTTTTATGGAATTATTAACACATCATATCGTCGCCACTTAACCGATTTTTTGTTCTTACTATTCCTTTGTTGTAGCGCATTTTCCTTTCACAAGAAGAAGAGAAAGAGTGCATTCACTTTGACCACGTTTCTGTCATAACCCACAACTAGTCTCAGACCGTTTATTAAAATTTTTAGTTTATACTTCAAAAGTTAATATTACTTTTACACGATCAAAAAAAAGGACAGATACTTTACTTTGTGGCAGTTTGATATCTAGTTTTACTCTAGGTTTAAATTAAAATTTAGCTGCAATTTTCTTCGTTGAAATGTTGAGTAATAAACAATTCATATTCATTCAATTTAATCAACAATAATGGAAATTCGTAAATAACATCCCACAAAGGAAAAATAGTCTTTAGGTCAACAGTATAAAAAGTAAAGCTTATAGAACATCTTTTTTTTTTTTTTTTTTAATTTTAAGTTTTGAGATAGGCTTATTCTAAAAATGGATCTGTTTGATTATTTAAAAATAAAAAATGCACCTGATAATTTTATTTGACAATATATGAATGTTAGATTCATTTATCAATCATTGAGAGTAAAAAATACAAATATATATCATCTCTATTTGATAAATGGATTTCTTTTCATCAGTTTTATTTCGTTAAATTCAATCATGACTAAGCTAATTTATTAAACCTGACTAATTTAGGACTTGTCTTCGAGTAAGTTCACTTAAAAATGATTTTTTTTTAAATATAGAATATTTGCCCAATATGTTTAACCTCTTATAACCTCATAATGAAATTAGTAATCACGATCGAGAAGAAGAATGTTTATTTATTTATTTTAATGTCCGTAGCCAATTCTTTTTCCTATATAATATTGTAAGTTTTTATAAATCATGGTCCACTCTATAGGAGCTCTGGAGCCATTAATAGAAAAATTCATTAATTTATTATTTTTAATGCCCGCTACTTTAATCTGCTTGTCTAATCTCCTTACTCTATATACTTATATATAGGCCATAGGTATCAAAAGGCTTTGATAGTTCAAAATAAATATAAACAATCTATATACCCTCAGGGGGCAGACAATCAGACAGAAAGGAAGAATTTAGTAGCAAACTCGTTTACTGAAAATATCTCCATTTAATAAAAATAACTTGTTTTTGTATTTTCCTGATGTCATTGAAGACCTTTCCTCATCTTATATGGATATAAATAAGTTCTAAATCATAACCCTTCAAGGCTTTCTTCATTCTATTAAAAAAAAATATATTTTTTTTTGTTAAGGTGTTGATCCACATAATTCCACAAGATTCTTGTCAAAGGATTGTAATTGTGCATTATATAATTCTAAAGAATATAATTATTTCATTAACATACTTGGACTCTTCAACTGTATAATGTTTTTTTACACGCTTTTACTTAACTTGCCTTGTCTGTATTTCTGTCATCCTGACTATCCTCCCGTCTAGACAACATCTTCTAGACCATTTTTCAAACCCTTCCCGTTGAGCTAGAGAGATGAAATTTTGTATATTATCTTTAAACGAGACAAAAATTTTTCAGGGGGGACATCAATCTGAAAACCAAAATTATCTCTTGAAATATTAACTTTATCGAAAAAATATTCATATTCCATTTAAACTTAAAATATCTTTTTAATGTTTAATTAAATAAAATATTCATTAATTTTATTTCAAAAGAAGTTATTTTTAGTGCATTTTAAATAAAAGCGTTTTTTTTTCTGTCAAGAAAAAAGTAGAAGTTAATTCTGAAAGAGCCTCCTTTAGCAGAAATCTTGCTAAAAATAAACAGGAAAAGAAAGAAACTTCACAGAGTGCCGAAAGATGGCCTCAGCCAGTAGTGGTCAGCTCTGTTTGATGTGTGTGTCTCTATGCAGGTAAGCACCTCGGCTAAATATTCGGGTATCCCGAAGCGTTTATACGGCCCAATAATTTTTCAACATGAGTTGAAAAAAAATTACCTCTTTACACTGTATATTGATATAATTAATGAAATTTTTCATTCTTTATGTGGATTGAAATTTCGATGGGTTTCTTATCATCTCTTAAACACTATCATTTTGAATTCAAGGGCTGAAGTTAGCTATTATTCTTTATTAGTCGATTGTTGTTTGTTCACATTATTCACAAAATGGAGGTAAATTGTAACACGTCCGTCAAGTGTCTTTTATTTTTGTATTTCTTCATTTTAATATTATTAAAATATTTTTTGCTCCTTTAATATTGAATATTAAAATCCAAGACAAATGAATATTTGGGGAAAAAAAGATAAAGTATTAATTCGCCTTTACTCAGGACATTTAAACGTATGTAAATATAATATAGATTAAAAAAATCCATTTATTTATGCAATGGCATTATTGACAAAATTATTTCATTTATATTGAGATTTATGGAATATCTTTTTCATACATCTTCTCTCTCTCTTTGGCCTTATTCCCTTATAGGTCAGGAAAATCCTTGCGTAAATAAAATGGTGTGTCCAACTCAAAACAGATAATACTAACAATGATGAAGAGCTGGTTGGTGATATAGAGAAAGAAAGAATTGAATTAAGATAATAAATAAAAGATTTTAATATATATTTAATTAATAAATACATACATTAAAATATTTATTTACTATTAATATACACCCAGACACACAGTGAAAATATTAAAATCGAGTTGTAAAGATCTTGTTTCCTGTTCATCCATCAAAATCTCCCAATATCAAATTTGATATGATTCTTCTATGAGTCATACCAATTTCCTTAAAATATTGTATAAATTCATACTTTTATTCCATTTAAGAATTTAAGTTTTCTCCTTTAATATTTTATTGTGTAGAAGTAAGCTTCTATCTGAAATCTGATGAAGCAGCTTGGAGCCATGCCAAAGACGAAAGGAAAAGTTTCGGACATTTTTTGTACATCAGTCATTTATTACCTATGTAATATTGTTTATAGTTGTCATGAAATTTTTAATAAACAATAATGCCTATACATATAATTATTGTGTCTTATCCAGCTTTAGATTCTATTTCCCTCCTTTTCTTATATTTATTTATTGACCCACCAAAAAACTATTTAAGAAAACATGGAATTATGTTTATATGTAAATTTATGGTGTCTTTTTTAAGAGGCATAAAATTAAAGTCTCTATTGTTATTTTCATATTTTAGCAGGCAAGAATATAATTGCTTTATTTATAATTTTATCATGGCTTTCTATAAAATGTATATTATTAAACTTTTTTTTTTTTGAAAGTTATTTTCCTCATCAATCTTACATATTGTTGGATATAAATTTAACTTTAAAATTCTTCATTTTCATCATTCAAAATCAATCATAAATTCTCTTTCTGCAAAATTTTATTTTATTTATTCATTATTCTTATAAGAACCTGCTTCTGATTCCAAATGCTGCTCACTTAATTTATTTATTTAATCCTAGGAATTTTTAATTTTATTTATGGAAAAAGGACTAAGGCAAATCCTTAATCAAATGTTTCTTATTAATATGTTGCGTTGATCAAAGGAAAGTTATAAACTGTAAATAATTCCATCTTTTTAATGTTGTTTTCTTTATTTATAGACATGGAATTTAGTTTATAAAATAAAACTTTCAAAAACATTTTATTTTTCAAAATAACTAATAAATATTATATATACCTTTTTCTAGTTGCTCAATTCCATCAAAAAAGAATCTCAACTTTTTTTAATCCGAATAACCCAGATCAAGGTAGGAGAATGGAAGCTTCCCTTTCGAGAGGATTGATTTATTTTTCTTTCTAAAAAAAAGTCAAATGATTAAAAAATTATGACAATTGGCAAAATAATGTTTTAAGCATTTTTGTTATTTGTCCAAATTTAAAGTTACCAGATACAAAAATATCAGAATTTTTTTGGGCTTCATTCTCTTCTCCCTCCCCAAAAAAATGTCTGAGCTACATCTCTGACTCAGGCAAAAGCATTACACTCTGCATTTAGCCATCCCCTGGATATTCAACAAGAAGATTTATTTCAAAAATTCCAAATTTTTTTTGCTGTATTAGTCTCTCTGCCACTTCAAAAAATATCTTAGCTTTTATTTATTTTTAAGAAAAAAAAAAACCAAATTTATTACTATAATAATAATAATAAAATTATTTCAAATGCCTCTATTTATAGACAACCAAATAGGTAAGATCTTTTTTTTTTCTAGTAATAAGCATTTTTCGGGAATCAGGATAACATAAGAGTTTATTAAAATAATTTTCTAAAAATTATTCAAATAAAATAAATCCGATT
Organism: Anisolabis maritima; assembly: GCA_010014785.2. Lineage (NCBI taxonomy): Eukaryota > Metazoa > Arthropoda > Insecta > Dermaptera > Anisolabididae > Anisolabis > Anisolabis maritima. The sequence continues at coordinate 2,253 of JAAAKE020091822.1, read as the reverse complement.
AATCAAAACAAATTCCTCTCTCTAGTTAGACTTGTTTTCATTCAAATTGAATCTTTATCTATTGGCTTCTATTCATCCGTCGTCTCAGAAATGACATCACCTGGAAAGGTACTAAATGCCCGTTATAGGTAGAGGCCTTACCAATCTATCTCTCTACCTGTCAGGTAGAGGTAGGTCTAGGTGCTACCAAATGGCTCATTCCATTTGCAGAATAGGGGAAAAAAAAGGGGATTTACCCCTCCTTCTGGTGATGACTCATTTAGTATCCCCGCGCTTCTCTCCCATGACTTGGCTAACAGCTCTAAAAAAAAATAATTCTAAGTGTTTTATTGGATTCCATTGTCAATCTCTTTTAATAATATTATTAATCAGTGTGCAACATTTTCATTTCTTGTTAGATTAATATATGTTCTCCCAACGAGGTATTTCTCTTTTTTTTTTTTACTAACAAACAGAAGAAAAACTATCTTCCTACTTCCCAATAATAAAATTAAAATATTTATTTTTGCCACCATTAAAAATAAAAATATGCAAAAAAAAAATTTATTTTATCTTGAACTATCTCTCTCTTCTTCCCCCCGCCATCTCCCGTCGCCGAGCGGATAAAGAAATTGACATTGTTAATATTGCCAACCAAAGCTAAGGAATGTGGGTTCGTATCCCGGGCAATCCGATGAAAATTTCTTAAAATCTTGACACCAATTGATAAATAAACATGCCTGGTAATGTATCGTAATTAATATAAATTGTATATCATTTAAAAGTCTATATGACCTCAACCGAAGGGACTTAAAAAAAAGAAAATTTTTTCCTCAGGGCAAAAATTGGGAAAAAATGGATTTGAAATCTGAATTTCGAATCCAATTTTTAGCTTGAAAATTTTATTTTTTATTTTACTTGCAAATTAACTCCACCAATTAATTCAATTTTTACTTTCTCGTATACGTGGTACAGGGAAAGTAGTGTAATAGTCCAAAAATTCTATATCGATTTTGATTGTTCTTAACATTTTCAGGGAGGCCCTTGATTCCAAAAATACCATTTTTCGAATTAGATTTGTGGGTGTGTCTATGTTCGTTAATACGATACTCAAGCAGGCTTTAATACAGATCAGCCAAATTTTACATCCTTGCAAGCTCTTGGCTATTGGGTAACCGGAAATGGTACTTTACCTGAAACTTTTTTCTAAAAATCGTGAACTCACATATCCCATCTTATTATACGAGCAATAATTGTGTATATATATATTTGTATGTTTTTTAACTTGAAAACGGCACTAAGGATTTTTTTGAAATTCACGTATTAGGGGGGTTTTGGGCTGACAAATCGATCTTTCAGGTTTCATCTTCGGGAAAACTCATTTTGAAAGGTTTTTTCTTAATTAAAGTAATTGATCAACAAGTGTGTCAAAATCATAACATTGCAAGTGGGTGTTTTTCAAAACAAAACAAATGGTTCAAGTGGAATTTTTTTTTTTTTTTAAGTTTTTTTCGGCATCTGAGACCATTTAGACTCCGTCCTTATTTATTTCTATTAATTGGTAGCCAATATAATAGAAATAAATTTTTGTCGCTCAGGACGGGAAGCGAACCACTGACCTTTGGTATGTGAGACGAAAGCTCTACCTCTGCACCAAGGGACAGGATTTAAAATGCTCGATTAAAATCAAGTGATCACTTCAAGTAGTTCGTTGGCCCTACAACGAAATGGGTGGCCTACAAATTCCCAAGACAAGTGACGGCGCCAAGGGTACAATAAACGGAGATGAAAAAAAAAATTGATTAGAACATAAAAGTAAATTAGCATTGGTTCTATTTTGATTTGTTATTTTTGTTTTTTTTTTAATTTGATTTCATTAATTTTACCTTTGGGATAAAATAACTTTGTTTATTTACTCTTAAAATTGCTGAGTAAATGGAATGCATTCATTCACTCAAAGTAATATTTAAATGAGATTATGGATATTTAAATTAAATCCCGCAAAATGTTTTCTTTAAATTGAAATGGAAATAAATTAATTAAATTGTTACAAAATAAATATGGAGAAATAACAATAATACAAAAAAAAAAAAATTTTTTTTTATCATTGACTTATTTATCAATTAGTTGCTCTCTCTATTATATACCAGAAGGTTATTTTTATCAACCCTTAACCTTTTTTTTTTTTTTTTTTTTATTATTATATAAGGCACTTGTCACTCTTTTTCTCTCTGATTAAAGCAACCACTCATCTGTCTCATTATGCTGACTGAT
>JAAAKE020091811.1:0-20547 GCA_010014785.2 Anisolabis maritima | reverse complement strand
ACTTAAATACAAATTTCTAAGTTCAAAAATATTTTAATATTAATTTGCAGTATACCAAAAATTAGTGTTTAGAGGAAAATAGAGTTAAAAAAAAAAGAAACCAAGTCTGCCCTAATCGAAAGATTTCTGAAAAATAGAAGACCAAAATAGGAAAAATTTCAATCTGAAAAAAATTTTATACATTTTCTAATTAAAGAAAAAAATAAAATTTTTTATTTTTAAAATAAAATTTAATTTGAGACTTTCTGAATAACTCGAAAAAGAACAAATTTCTTTGGATTCAAGGAAATTCTTACTCTTCACAGAAATTTTATTTTTCTAAGAAAACTATCCAATTTCGGTCAACTTGAAGAAAATAATTAATTAATATGGAGATAAAGAGTGGAATCTACGGAGTGAATCCAATTAAGAGCCTGGCGAACACCTCGGACACAGGCACGAGAGAGGAACGCGGCAATTAATTGATATTCAGGTAGAGTTCGACGTCGACTGGTACTGGAGACACGAACTGGACTATTAACTGCCACGCCTACAGGCCGATTCTCGCAAAGTACTTTTGTTGTTAAACAAAGAAGCCATTGCACAATCTGAGAATAAAAATTACAATTAAAAGACAAATCAATTCTAAATAAATTAATATTATTTACTTCGGTTGATGAGGGCTTTTCGCCTCGAAGCCAAGTGCTTGGGCCCCAAAGGTACACTTGACAAACGTTAGCTGCAATCTCTGCATTCAAACGCTAAAAAATAATAACTTTACGTTTATCTTGTGATATATAATTAGAAAGCAATATACGGGAATGTCTAATAGAAAATCAATTTATTTATTAACTAGAAAAACAACAAAATAATCTGCCAAGTTTATATTTGCAAAATTTCTAAAAAATATTTTAGTTTTCTCTCCCTAAAAACTAAAAATGATAACTATAACTAGTGTCAAAAAAACAACTTTTATAACTAACATTATTACAGACATACATATACTTTATATATATCTTCGCACTCTGCACCCCAATCTCATTATAAAATTTTCTTCCTCGTTTCGCTTTTTGGAAAGAATATGAATCCAAAGGCATAATCAGGTGGTCAAAGAGTTTATTAATTAGTTGAGCTATTAGACCTTGCGGGGGGGGGGGGGGGAGCATTGAAAGATAGAAAAATTTTTTTCAAATGAAAATTCTAACCAATTTTATAATTAAATACCACAAAAACTTTATGTAAAGTACCCCTTAAAATTGGATTATCGAAAAATCCCTTTTATCCTGACTGTTGGTCATGAACGAAATATAAATTAAAAAATACATCTTTCTAAAATAAGAGTTCTGAGCTCTAGTTTAGTTTTCTATTATTAGTTACGATTTTATATATTAAGATAATTCGTCATTTATTGAAATTTTAGAGAATAAACAAAAAGAATGTAAAATGAAAACAAGAAACAGTAAATGTAAATAATCCGATAAGAACGAGATGAATCAGAAAGTGAAGGTCGTGATATTTCCTACCAAATCGATGACTGGCACATAAATTTTACGAATATTTCGGATTCAATGTCATAAACAAAACAAATATCTTATCAACAAATTAATTAGTTTTTATATTCCAAGGGACAAATTAGGAGTGTTTAAAAATATCTGAAATTAAAGTACCATCTTGAATAATAGTATAATGGGTGTGGGGACTATGATTTAATAAATCTTAGAGACCGAAATCAACAGTATAAAATAACAATTAACAAAAAATGTTATATATCCCTAAAATTTTCGTTCTAGTTCATAAAAAGATTAGTTTATTCTAAATATTGGTTAAGTATTTAGTTTTAACAATGTTAACATGTTAACAACATTCATATTAAATATATTTCACGCTTAATTTAATTTGTTTTCGCCTATATTTATTATATTATATTTAATTGGATATTTTAAAAACTTTTGATTCGAACAAATTTTCATAATATCTTAATTGCCAAGAGGCAACAGAATCAGAGAGAAATTAGTGTATTCATTATCTTCAAAGAAAGTTTAAAAAGTTAAAATGTGGTCTTATTTTCATTTTAAGAGAAAATTAGTTTGCTATCAATAAAATAAAATTAAATGCCTAATTTTGTTTAATCTAATTTGGTTTAAATCAAAAGTACGGAATATTTTCAATAAAAATAAATATTTTGGGATATAAAATAATTATTATTACCTTGGAAGGATTTCTATGTAATAAATTTAAGACCATGTGTCGAAATAATTGAGGCATTGTATCAGGTGGTGGAGGTATATCTGAATCCTTGTAATCAAAACTTCGCAATTTCTAAAAAAAAAATTAAAAAATATTAGCAACAATTCAACAGTGGTCTTTCACTCTTACAGTGTTCTTATTTAAAATATTTTAAAAATATTTTATATATATATATATATATGCACTTTTTTGGCATCAAAATTATGAAAAACACTGCAAAATTCTCATTGTCAAGCATCTGTTAATTCACAGTTAATTAAATTAATTTAATTTAATTATTAATTAAAATATAAAAATAATAAAGCTAAATCAGAGCCTATGAAGAATTTAGCTCGTAAATACATTTCTTTTAGTTGTTAAAAAACAAAATAATGAATTTAAAAATTAAAAATATTGTGAAATGTGAATTAAAAGGTAATAAAGAGATGAAGTCAAGGTACAAATTTATAAGAAATAAAAATTAAAAATTTCATTTTGAAATCAGATGAATAGGACGGTTTATTCGCCCTTACATTTTGCAAATATGAGCTCTACATTTGAGTTTTCTTGCACAGAATCTCTCCTTTTGACTGAAACCCGAACTGGCCATCTGGCATAGTAGGGCGGTGGAAAATTATGTTATATTTTGTATATTTAAATGATTCGACGGTTTTAAAATTTAGTGAATTTTGAAGAGATACATTATTCACTTGCTTCCTAAAGTTAAATGTTATGCTTTACGAATCAACAACTGTTGAAAATAAACTTAAGGGATATAAAACAATTAGTTTATTCTTACAAAACAAACTGTGTAGGATATACAGTTAGGCGCTGTCACCGAAAAGTCATAACTCACGTTTGTAGATCTGCTAAAGACGCATTTCGTGAAAGTTAATAAAACATTATTAAACCTTTTTTCAGTTTCCTTATAAAGAAGAAAGTAAGAAATTGACAATAAAACAAAATATATAAATTATTTTTTTGTTTCATTTCAATTTAATATTTATTGTCCTCGTCAAAACATTTAGGCATTCGTAAAAGAAAAATACATATGCAAATAAAAATATTGAAAACAATGCTTATAAAAACTTATAATTTAGTGTGTTTTTTTAGACCGGTCTATGCAAAATGCCCGGTGAAAAATAGTCGGGCCCTACCTCCTCCTATCATTCTATTTCTTTCACTGATGAAGAGTGAGTTTTGCTAAAAAATAAATTATAGCTAAGAGAATGCGCAAGGAGAAATATACGCAGTTCTAATATTAAGAATAATGATGATGTTAGGTTTGTTAAAATATTTGAAAAAAAAAAAGAATAATAAGGTCTACAGATAAAAAATGTTTGTCATTTCTAATTATTAAAAATATTCTCATACCATCACAAAGGAAACGATTAATTATAATAATATATATTTTGTTTTAATCATCTTCAAAATTTGAAATAAGTCCTTATTAAATAAGAATATGTTTTTAATAAACTTACTTTCCCAGAGCCGAATGGATTAGAATCTCCAAATATTTCATAAGAAAGTGTAGCCGCAGCCCACAAATCAGCTTTACTATAATCAATCGATGTGAATGTGCCAGGAGTGGCTGTAGCAACTTCAGGTGCCATTAAGGCAATGTTGCCACCTCGATCAATCTCATGACTATATTAAAAAGTAAAAAAAAAAACTTTTTCAAAACTGAGTCTTATTTATTTATAATTGCATTTTTACCTAGAAAATGGAAGCCGCAATCCAAATTGGTTATCTGACAAACAGCAGCCAAAATCGCTGATGACTAATAGAGGGCAACAAGATTCACCTTCAGAAAGATCCAATAAGAGATTGTCTGATTTTAAATCACTGAAAAATAAAATAAATCGTTAGATTCTTTAGCTAGCTAATCATATACACCAGGCACTGTTACTGATTAACTATCAAGTGTATTGATTTTGACTGATATTTTCCAATTAGAGAAGATTCTCAGTTTATTTATTTTTTTTATATTTATATTTATTTTATAGAATTCAAGCCAGGAGTCGGCAATCTTTTTACTTATTTGATTTATATTATCAACAAATGAAATATTCTTCGAAATAAGCAAATCAGTCACTGTCAGGATAGTCTCAATGTAAATAAGAATGGGGCTAAAAGGGCCCAGAGAGTGAAAACTAAAGACGGCCAATTTTGCGGATTATGCAGTTATTTTAAACAAGAAAAAACAAGACTTTATTGCTCTTTGATTTCTGAGAGGTTTTGATTCCTTTCAGTAATATGGTTAAAATATGTTGATTTTTTAGTAATAGATATGTGAGTGTTGCCAAGATGATTATTCTATCGAAGTCACAGCTATCTTTTCAGCCAGAGGAGGAAAATAACTGTATCGTAAATTTCCAAATGAGTTTTTTATTGACCTTATATTTCGAAGGCACTATATGGCTCTTCTTCTTCAGAGGTTACTCAAAAATATTCATCAACATTACATTCAATACATCAACACTCATTCATTAATGAATAGTCACTCTTTGAATCTTGTATTGTTCCTCGAAAAAATTTGCTTTGATTGATTATATAATGTTTATTAGTACTTTTGAGTAACCTCTGAAGAAGAGCCATATAGTGCCTTCGAAATATAAGGTCGATAAAAAAACTCATTTGGAAATTTACGATACAGTTTTTTTCCTCCTCCAGCTGAAAAGATAGCTATGAATTCGATAGAATAATCATCTTGGCAACACTCACATACCTATTACTAAAAATATAACATATTTTAATTATATTATTGAAAGGAATCTAAACTCTTTTTTATTTTGAGTCAATCGATTCTGCTTCCAGCGACCCTTGTTCTTCGAGGGTATCCATCCTAGGTTCAACCTTGCTTGTCAACAAAGATTTTAGTGGCTGTTCCTATTCAGGCCATCGGCTAAAATATTTTGATGCACAATTCTATATTGTTAAACTATTAATATATTATTTCCAAAAACCTCATTAAGAATAAACACTGAGATTAATTTTAACTTTTCACATTTGGATTAAGTGAAAGATGATGGTCGGTCAAAAAATTTGATTAAATATCTCAGAGACCATATTATTATTAAAATTTTATTAGCATTAAAAATATTTGATTTACCGATGAGCAATGTGATGTCTAAATAGATGAGCTATTCCTTCAAGTAGTTGAGCCAAAAGAAGTATTCGAACACGGGGAGATGGTTCTTTACTAATTAAATAATCCCTGAGGCTGCTATCATATCTAAAAGAGAAAAGATTTTACTATTTTATAAAAATATATTAAATTAAAGATATGTTACCGTTTCATAAGCAAAAAAAGAGACATATTTCTTCCAATGCCAGATTCGGGGTTTAAACGAGGGGGCAGAGCAGACGGATACATGGAAAATGAGTCCGGTAATAAAGGTATTTGATCAGCAAACACTAGAGGCATTTCTACGATATTTGGATGAGCTGGAAGTGCTTTCCGTCGAGAAGCCATACTAAAAAAATGAGAATTTTTTAATTAATAAAATGGGAAATATATAATTACTTATATTTTTTTTTTTATTTATATTAATAATAAAATTTAATAATTGTTTATAAAATAAGTTGTTGTTTGGTGATGAGAAAAGTACAAGGTAGATTGCGGTAATGAAAAATGGATGCTAAGACCGAAAGTTCACACTATAAGAAATATATATATATATATGAAGTGTTAATTTCGAAATAAAAAAATTTTTTTTTAATTTTTCTACATAAACTTCTTTCAAGTCAAGATTCTTTCAAGCGATCCAACTTTTTCAAACTTTCCAAAAAGTGCGATGAGAAAGCTCTCCTTTGGTTGGGTTCTGCGCTTGCTCATTGTGGAGAACAAACGCCTGCGTATGACCATCTCAAAGGAGTGTTTAGACTTGTTTAAGCACAATCAATGTGTCGATATATGACTTGAAAGAAGATTATGTAGAAAAATAAAGTGAAAAAAAAAATTGTTTTTTTATTTTGAAATTGACTTTTCAACTCTCCATTGTAATACATTGTTATGTATCATAAAAGATCCTCTTCTGTCAAGTTTGGGCATAATTACACCGCCAATCAATGAATCATTATGGATAAATAAAATTTGTTTAAAATGTCTCCTTTTGGAATCCAAATGTTTTTTATGCCTTATGCATTCCTCATAAATGAATATTATTTTGATATATTCATTTTGATTCACATTGTAAACAAAAGTATGTGGCGAAAGAGGAGACAGTAACAACAGGGTTAGGGAGAAAAATGTGAAATGTAATATATTTTTCTTATTTTTTTCTTATTTTTAGGTTGGGGTAGTTAGACACATGCCTCAGAGGCCCCCTCTGAGGTAAACAATTAAATCATCAATAAAAAAAGATTTTATTATAAACTTTCAAATTTTTTCCCTTATAAGAAATTTATACCAAAAGAAATTTTTTCGGTAGATGAAAAATTAAATATAATATGAAATATATATAATATAATAAATAAAGAAAAATTTCTTGAATGTGATTTATCAGTATATAATTTTCTAGTTGATTTTAATATCTTCTATTCTTTCTTCAATTTTTGATTATCAAAGCATTTTTTTATTAATTTTTAATTAATTTTGAAAAAATTATGTTAATTATGTTAACTCGCGTTCCTGAGTAGTTTGTCTGCAATATTGCGAACGTTTGATCGAGACAACTCATTGTTTCTTAATACCTAAATAAAATACCACTGTCCCCTAGCTCAGAAGTCTTGCTTTATGAACTCATATGGGGGGTCAGTGTTTCGCTTCCCGTCGTGAACGATAAAATCTATTTAAATTATATTGGCTACCAATTAATTTAAATAAATATGACGGAGTCTCAAAGATGTTGAAAAAGACTTATAAAAAAATTAATACCTCTGTGTTATTTAAAAATTTTTAATTTAAATTGTTTTCTTTATATTTCATAATCAGGTCTTCACTATATATAAGCCTAATCTATATATATTTAACCTTTGATGCATAGGATTTTCGGTTTCAACAGCGATTCGGCGAGCAGGCACTGTTTCTCTAAACATGGCTTTAAGAATTGATGATGCATTACTCTCTGCATAGTAATTGAACACCATCTTCACAGCCCAAGGATAATTAGAATCACTTTCTATATCATTTTCCTTCTCAACAGCTAAAAAATAGTCAAGATATTAGTATTATTATTTATTTTTGAAAGTGAATCAAGAAAATACTTTTTTTAAGTCTAGCAGAATAAACGACAGCATTGCACCCTTTTGCAATAGTATTTCCAATATCAAGATCCTTAATACTGAGTGATTCAGGTAATTCGAGTTCCTCTTGTGATAAGTGTTTTGTAGAATTCATACGCAATTTTGAGACTGCATCCTATGAAAATTAAATGAAAAAAGAATTAGTTTTGATTTTTATTTAAAAAATTAATTTGTTATTGTTAGAAAAAAGGATTGAGAAATTTTTTAACCGGATAAAAAAATTAATTGGTGATTATATTGTTATTGATATTGTATGAGAAGAAAGGAAATTTGAAACCAGCTGTTTTATTCTTGACACTATCTTACATTATTTTATTGCAGGTATTTCAGTTGCCAATCCATCGTCCTCCTGAAATTCTCCGTTTGAGAATTTTATTTGCCTGCTCTTAAATAGATAATTGTACCTGCCCTAATAAAATAGATGAAAAGATATTATATTTTGCTTTTTTCGAATTCATATATAATTTCACTTTAAATACCAATTTCGAATTTAAAGATATGAATATAAATCCTGGGCCTGGCTCCCTCCAACTCACGATAGAACTATTTGCGCCTATCCTCCGACTTAGTGGTTGAGAAGATTAGAGGTCAACCACAACACAACTTAAAAAGCTAAATGGGTTCGAATTGCAGTCAATATTTATTTAAAGCAATTAGCATAAATAAATTTATCAGCATAATGGCTATAGTAAATTAATAATAATGGAATTGTTTGCAGGTGTCCTAAGATGCCGAAAATACTTTAAAAAATTTTTTAAATTACACTGAGAATCTTAAGATCTCAGATAAAAAATACAAAGATAAAAAAAATCAATATGTAAGTTAAGATTTAATAAAACAAAGCTTTTATGGTTTGATTTTAGTTATATATTTTTATATATTGAACAAAAGTGGTCCTGTCCTTTAGAGCAGCGGTTTTCATGATCTAAAGGTCAGTGATCCGTTTCTCATCCTGGGCGAGAAAATAATTTATTTCAATTGCTAATTAATCTATATAAATATGGTCGAAAGACTTAAAAGACTCTTTTTCTTGCACGGTATATTAGATTATTTCAATTGCATAGATTGATAAAAAGAGAAAATACCTAGAAAATATGGTCTTCTCCTTAATTAAAACATATTAATGTTAATTATTAGGATAATTAATGTGTTGATATCGATGAGTAAACATAAAGAGAAAGTTCATTTTTGGTTGGTTTTATATAACTGAATTAGGGAAGGAAAAGAAGAAAATGTTGAGTATCATTTGATATAAAAAATAAAATAAAGAAAATACGGTATCGTTGTATTTATATATGCTTACTCGAATTTCCCAGCATACGCCTTCGAATTCATCTTCCCGAGTGAGGAGACCAGATCCGCTGGCTAAACTCACTCCAACCAAAGTCAAAAAAGGTCTTGAATTACCATAAAGGAGTTGTTTGGCTGCTTTACGACTGAGTTCCGCAGTTAGACTGTTTGTTACCCGGTTTAAAACGTTGTCTATGAAAATTCGTCTTGCATGCGCCTGGACTTGAAGTAAGCGCGGAGCAGAACCGGCGCTCTTGTTGACTGAAAAGAATTCAAAATTTACTAAAAGTAATAAAAAATGAAATATAATACTAATAAATTTCAAATGTATAATTTTAAAATTAAGATATGGGATAGTCTCTCTTTTTTGGGAGCGTAAATTTTTGTTGGTCGACTGTTCTAAATTTTTTATATCTCTTGGTCTTTTGGCTCCCTAGCCCTTCCTTTGTCTTGCTTTCTTTTTTAGAGCTCAAGTCGTCTCTAGAAGTGGACCTTTGCAATTCTTTAAATCTCCAAAGGAAAAGGCACAAATGTCCAAACTTTTCACTAGGGCATTGCAAAATTGTTTTATAATAACATTTTTAAACTGAAGGGTAGCGGGCAAAAGAAGAACTCTAAAAGAGAAAAATCGGCTTTACAAAAATGTCACTCCAACTGGAGCTAGGGAAGATGAATATGGAAAAAATAAAATGTCTTACAATACAATAATTTATCACCTTTTCAGTTTTATTTATATGATTATCAAAAGCATCATAATTGCCAGTAGTTGATTTACTCAGTTTTAAAGTTTTTTTTTTCAATTAAATATATTGGTGAAAATATAATAGGCATTTCTATATGCAGATGAGTATTATAGAAGGGAGTCTAAACCCACCCTCAAACCCAAAGAAAGCAAAAAAAGAAGATGAAACAAACAAAACGATGAGAAAAACAAATAGGTGTGTAGCTGTTTTCTAAAAGAAAGGTAAAATTTCGAGAAAGTAACTTACTCAAGGAAAAAGTTTTTCTAAAATTTCCCCAACCTTAGTATAATCAGGCTAAAATCCTTGTTACACTATTGGATATATGTACGGTATTTAAAATAATAGATTCATTAATATTTTAAAAATTTCTTAATTGCCGAAATTATATAAGAAGTTAAAAATAAAATTTTTAGCTAGATGATTTTTCAAGCTCTATTTGATTCATTTGAATGAGAATATGTTCCGAACCCGGCTATAAGGCAGCCCAATTATTTTTAAAATAAAATTTTTAGTTTTATAATTATAATTGTGAATAGAAATCTTTTTAAATATAATAAGGAATAAATCAATTAATATATAATTTTCTATTTTTGTTAAAATGAAATCATCGAATAAAATTTTAAGTCTCATTTATGTAGGTGAATAAGAAAGTATCTCCAAGGCTGAATGCAATGATATCATCTTGGCTTATGTCATTCTTTCTGTCAATACTCTTTATAAAACCATTTATTCAAAATTATTTAAATTCAATCAAAGCAAGATCTGTCTGAATTTTAAACAAAAATCTTCACTAATCTCCTTTGTCTTTATTAATCATTCATATAATTTCCTTGCAGACATAATAAACAAATATAAATATTATCGAAAGATAAAAGAGGGTTCAGAGAAACGATAATGAATTAATAAGTGATTAATATAAATATCTCTAAGTATTTTCGCATTTTGCATCTATTTTGGATTGTGTGACAAAATAGAAGGTTAAAGCTAGTTAAGGATTCCTTCTCTCTGCAAGGCTACAAGTCGGTGCTGAGAGTCCCTCATATAGAACATCACCCTTGAATAGATTCAATTGGATCAAAGGGATGAATTAGAAAGCTAGCTAGAAACAAATATGCAGGAGTTAGAGATTGGAAATTAAAGAATTTGAGAGGGTGTTGAAAAAATTATTGAAATGTTTAAAAAATTGTTTATTTATTTATTTCCTTTTTGTAACTATCTTTTTATTTTCAAAGGTTATTATCAGAAACCTTGAGAATAAAATGAAAATATTATAAATTTACCTGTCACTTTCTTTTTTTTTCTTCTTAAGATAACATATTTTTATATATTAATGTAAATACAGTGATTTAAAGAAAAAACTAACGTTGTTCCCCAAAGCCAAAAAGAAAGAAAAAGATTGCAAATGAAATTTCAATAAAAACAAGAAAAATAGATTTAAAAAATGACAAAATAAAGAGTTTAAATGGAATTTCATATTAGAAACACAAACTCGAAAGAGTATATAAGAAAAAATTTTATTAGGCTCGATTTTACCACCCCACCCAAATAAGAATTTTGATTAGGCTAGATGTATTGCAGGGATTGGCAGGATCACGATCATTTTGGATTTGGATTGAAATCCAAATTCGTCTAAAAGATCTAGAATCAAATTGCTAATCCTTTTTTAAGGATTTAGTTCCTGGATTTAAAATCCATTTAAAAAAAATTATATTTATCTATGGTAATGCAAGACATATATTTAAAATCTACAGCTACTTCTACATTTAGACATATTAAATGTGAATGATTGATTTTTGGTCGAAGTAGGATAAAAAATTTAATAGACCCCACCTTCCACTCTCTCAAGAATTGTGACTAGACTAGTTTTATTGTAATCTGTAAATACATATTAAATCTTAATTAATGATTTATGGTTGATAGTAGGATAATTGGAAGACTGTTAGAAGTATATTTAATAAGAGACTATTCTATGCACTATGTATTATGTATTTTTTGCCTTTAATGGTATCAAAGGTAAATTTAAATTAAATATTAAACAACATATTAAATATTATCTTCTAGGGTTTATTTAGTAATGTCAAAGGTAATTACAAAATAAATTAAAAATAATCATACACCAACTGTTTTGGCAGCAAATTCTCAAAGAAATTCAAAAAGATTAATTTAATCATTTTGTCCTTTAAACGGCTCATATACTAGAGGTGCACTCACATTTGTTTTAAACAGAAAGATCCGTCCTATTTATTCGTAATAATAAATATAATATAGGAAAGAATGGTGTTTTCTTGTTTAGGAAAAGTGTGATAAAACAAAAATTTCTATCATTTATATTATAAAAAGTGTTTTTAACCAAAATTTCGTTTGAAGTTTTAATATATGAGCCTTTTAGAAGCCATTTTCTTAAGAATCTCTTCAAATAAAAATAAATATCCAAATATTTTATAAATTTGAATTTGTATAAAAAGAATGGATGACAATAATTTTTTCTTTTATATTATTTTAAAAAACTTAAAAACAACTTTATAATAAAATTCCAAATTTCTCTACTATTCGCTTTCTATATTTTTCTAAATTTTTTATATTAAAAAAAAAAATTGCCATTTAATCATTTGTTTGTCTTGTCTGAAATTATGCATATATTAAATCTATATTTAGTGATGATATAAAATAGTATTGATTTAATTAGATAAAAGTATATTACCTGATTCCTGGGGAAGAATTTTGCGTGGTAGAACACCTTCCAAAATATTGGTCTTGGCCCGAGTCCCTCCCCAAATATGACAGAGGACTCGAGCATTGTGCACGAGACGCTTGGCTAATAGACGAAGTGACATTTCCAGCGAATGGGAGCTCAAGCCCCTCTGCCCTTGAGCCCGAAGAGAGGACAAGGGCAGTGCATATACGCCAAACAGCTTCGTCCTGGATTAAAATAATCACCAATAATTTAAATTCAATTTAATTATTAAATCAAATGGATTATATTAAATAATTTTTTCGATCGATCGTTAAACAGTGATTACGAGAAAATACGCACAAAATATAGATACGCGAAGTAGATAAAGAGATGCGATAAATTGAACTAACAATGGCGGCGGTCTCTTAATTAAAATAATATTTATTTATTAAATTAAAATGTAAATCGTTCCATTTATAATGACACAATTCCATATATATATAAACATATATTTATGATTGTATTATATATAAATTATTTTAAATTTAAAAGGATTTAATTGTTGTGTCCACTGTGTCCTGATTCTATGACGTCTAGAAAACTTTCGGAGGACACAAATAGAAAACTTTGTTTTTGGTCTATATATCACAGAAAAAAAATAGAAATTCATAGTGTCATTTATAATTATATAAATATTACTTTTTGAAAATTGATATTTAAACAAAAATTTTAAAATTCATCCCTATTCTCCCTCAGGCTAAGAATAAATATCCTCGAATAGGTCGTTTTTTCCAGTATCATAAGAGTGGGTTAAAACTTCGACCCTCATTATTCAATTCCTTCTTGTTTTCGGGCATATATTTATATAATTAATAATGTTATAAACTGATACGTCTCATCTTGTAAATTTAAATGCTTTAATTAATAATTAATTTGAATTAATCATTTTAATTTAAAAATTTCAATAAAAATTGTTTGATAAGTTAGTTTAAAAATATCCCGTGACATTAATAATTTTTTACAAATAAAATGTCTTATCTTTGACTTAACTTCCTTGATGATAGAAAACAGCTGAAAGTAAAGGAAACATTTTCCATTCGAGTCAAATTTCATCTAATTAAATTAATTTTCGTTTATAATATGTGATTCATTTGTTCTATTTAATTTTTATATATGATTTATTCTGCAGTTACATCCATCATATATTAATTCCTTTGGTAATTATTCATTATTTTTATTTAAATACTCACTTTCCAGATTTTATTACTTTTCCTTGATATTTTTTTCATCATTTTTAAAGACTATATTATCCTTCTTCGAATATATAAATATATTTTTTCTTTTTATTTTCAGTATGTATTTTTATAATAATTAAATAAATAATCATGCCTTGTGGAAAATTAATTAGTGCGACAGCAAGATTAAAACAAGATTATCTTCGTCTAAAAAAGGATCCAGTTCCTTATGTAGTAGCTGAACCTCTCCCGTCAAACATTTTAGAATGGTAAAATAATTATTTTTTACATTATTAAATTTGCAATAAGATAAATATTTGTTGTAAATATTTCTTAAAACATGAATCATTCATATCATGAAAGCTTTACTTTTCCTTCAAGCGTTTTAGAAAAATAAAAAAAATAAGAGCTTTAGGCAAATGCACTTTTATCCATAACTATTTTATTTTTTTATTATAAATTATTTTATTTTTTCTCTTTTAGGCATTATGTTGTAACTGGACCAGAAAATACACCATATGAAGGTGGACTTTACCATGGAAAATTAACGTTTCCTCGAGAATTTCCTTTTAAACCTCCAAGTATTTCAATGACAACACCAAATGGAAGGTATATATTTATAAATGGGAATCTATATCATAAAGTTTCTTTACATTTTTTATATCATTGTATTTATTTATGCTTACTCGAATTTCCCAGCATACGCCTTCGAATTCATCTTCCTACTATTTTGCACTCATGTTTTTTTGATGTGTACTTATTAGACATTCTATAATATTTTGATATAATATTGAATTTCGTAAAACTGTTGAATCAGGGTGCAGATCACTAGGTTTCGAAACTAGAAATTGCCTGTTTCCTGTAGTTTAATGTTAGACCACCAGATCTAAATTATTATATCAATCAGTCTTAAAAGTTACTATTCATTCAAATAAAATAAAAATGTCTCAAAGAGAACAACCTATTTTACTACCATTTAATACAAAAATAGGGAATTTAACACAGATTAGACAGCCATAATAAATCAGATGATTTTTATATTGACTAATTATATTAGAAAATTTTCTTTTAAAGTGATTAAAGTTTAAAAATTTAAAAAAACATAAGTATAGAAAGGGTAGGATTGCCAAATGTCCCGTATTTCCTGGTGCTGTTTTGTCCCTCGTTTCAGGGAGATTCACCATCTATCTCGAATTTTGATGGTTGGTGGGAGTGATTAAATTCTAATATACATATTTATACAAAATAATTTAGAAATACTAGCCAAAATGTGTTTAAAAATGACAAATTTAAAGGAGATAGGGTTAGGACATTGAGAGGTGTATTCTCGACATTTGTATGTTTAATTAATCGTAAACTTTATGACAAACACTTTAGAGTATTTATTATTTCTTCAAAAACAATATAGTTGGAAATTGGGAATGGGTATGGGAGCAGGAGAGGTCAGTGGTTGGAAGGGGCAAGGGGGGAAGCCTCCCATATTTTGGATCGGAATATTTGGCAACCCTGATAATGTTCAAAAAAATTATTCTTTAACTGCGCATCGTGATAGAGGTCGCAAAAAATTTGAAAGCGTAAAAAATAATTCAAAAACAAATGAATGTTTTTTGTTTGTGTTAAAGTTAAAATCTCTTAACAAAAAAAGGGATTGCCAAAATTTTTTTCTTGCCAATAGAAAAAACTTCTGGTTTAAATGCTTTTATGTACAATAATAATATACATAATGAATATACAGTATGTCATCACGTTGCTGAATCTTTTCTCTCTCTACTAACTTCTTGATAATAATTTAATTGATCAATATACAGTCCTGAATTTATTTATTGATAAATAATGAAAATATTAATTTTTCTTTTTTGTTTGATTGGCAAACACTTTTTCATGTCACTATTTTTTATAAAAGACAAAATTGATAGAATTATTGTTTACTATTAATTAAATCAAAAAGTCCAATTCTAAATACAAATAGGTATAAATCCTTTATTTAAAAAAATGGCTAATGGACTCTTATTTTATCTTAATCCTTTTTATTATATTAATTTAGAATAGCTATAATAATTGTATCATTTTTTTTCAGGTTTAAAACCAATACAAAACTGTGTTTATCAATTAGTGACTTCCACCCAGACACATGGAATCCAGCTTGGAGTGTCTCGACCATTCTCACTGGCCTTCTTAGCTTTATGGTATATATATTAAATAATTTTATCTGTATCATTCATAGAAAAAAGAGAAATAGATTTAACCAAAGCTGTCTTCCCTCAATTCTCCCCCTATTCCTTATTCAAGGGAGGGATGCCCAGACAAGCAAATAACAAATGGAAATAAAATTAAGGAGATTAGGTGAAATTTTAAAAAAACTAAAAATACAATTTCAAACTTGCAAAATAAAGGAAAATAAACTCTCAAAAACCATACAAAAAAAAAACTTTTTTGCTCTCCTCCCCCAAATAAAAATCCTGACTCCTCTCTAATGTCTCCCATCCTACCACATAACCTGATCGTTTCCTCAAAGAATATATTGAAGCTTCATATGAAAGAATTTTAATTTGATTTGTCTAGAAGTAGCGCTTTGATGATGTTACTTCGTCCTGCCAAATCTTTACCTAGGGATCATATTTTTTGTAAATAAAACCGGAACAAATTGTAAAAAAAATCGTTTTTGTGGAAAATTGCGTTATATCGCCAGTAAAACAGTATAGAACAACTATACTTAACCTTCACATTTCATTTCTATATACTTACTATATTTTTATAAAATAAATATTGTTATGTAAATTAAATTACTGTCTAATTTTTGGGTCAAATAAAGATAGAGTCTGAATTCTTATTTTTATTGTAACCGTAATAAAAATATTTGACTTAGTGCTTTTAAAAGGTTTACATGTTTTTGGAAAAATTTACTTTAAAATTAATTTGGTTGTTGAACATTTATTATACTTGCCTATAAGTCTATATTTCGACCCACACTATCTAAAAATTTAGAGGCATTTGGATCCCAAACTAAAGTTGGTACACCGGGGCAGGAGTTCTAAAATCGGGAAAAACGGGACGAATGGGATCCCTACCTTAACCAAAAGATGATATAAATGAGATATTTAATTTCTATACTTAATCATGGAATTTCATAATTACCAAATTTCTTCTAAACATTTTCACAGATATATGTGAAAAATTCTTGATTCATGTTATAATACAAATGGACTAATTAGTGTATCTGTAAAAATCTTGAAAAATCAAAATTTGTGCGATTACAATACCTCCCTTTCCATACAAGACAGTCATAAACATATATATATGCATATACAAAAAACATAACGAGAGTGCATTGGTATAAATATTTATAGTTATTATTTTTCTTTTTCTAGAATGAAAAAAGTCCAACGTTGGGAAGTATAGAGTCATCAGATTTTGAAAAACGACAACTTGCATCCCAAAGTTTAGAATTCAATTTAAAAGACAAAACATTTTGCGATCTATTTCCAGAATTAGCAGAGGTATGTATACTTATTATTTAAATCAATGAATGCATGAACACTAACACTTTCACAATTTTATAATATTATTACAAGCTCAAACTTATTTTAAAGAGAGAAAATAAAACGAGCAAAGCAGGAAAAGGATTAATCCATGAAATTAATGTGAGACATTGCAAAATAACCCAGTAAAATGACGAACCTTGGTCTTTTTCTGCGAAATTTTCCTTCAAATTGAGAATTCAACTATTTGACAATTCAAATCTTAAATTTTACGTCTGATCAACTTTAATTTTGCCTAAATAATAATGTTTTAAATTGGTGTAAGCCTCGTCTAATCTGTTTATTTACAATTTCCATTTCCCCTTGCAGCGTTCCTCAACCTTTTTGCTTTGCGGCCCAATTTCACCATTTCTCGTATTGGCACAAGGTTGTAGTTATTTTTTCGCGACCTATAGTTTGAGAAACGCTGTTGTAGACCCATACTTTCCATTAATTCTTGAACAGAATCCAACTCCACATCGCGATCTGATATACCAAGATTAAGAAATCATATTTCTGAATTGTATTCTGGATTCTTCTTGGCAGATATCGACTTTCATTTCATTATCCATTTTATTGTATATTGTGCAATTTTGAAGTTTGCAGATTTTCTAGTTGACTCGCTGTCTATTGACTAAATAATTTTTTTTTCCAAACGATTCGGGGAACACTCCGTCCGGATTGTTTGATTAGTTAAATTAAATTCCATTATTTACATGCAACTCTTCACTTTAGCATCTAACTTTACTTCTAGACCTTTTGTTTATATATATAGAATATAGAAGTGAATTATATGATTTTTTTAGTCTATTCGCCAAGAATTGTCAAGACGAATGGAAATGGAAGCGGTAGCAAGAAATGGGGGATCAGAGAATGCTGTTGGGAATGGAATTGACGGAACAGGTCCAGGAGGAGGTTATCGTATGGCGCAAGCAAATCCAGATCAAGGTAGTTAATTAAATATTTTTTATATACTAAAAAATAAAATTGACAGGTTAATATATATTAAAATTTTTTTATTTTTATGGTCTCTTTTAGGTCCAATCCAGACAGCATTAACCAATCTTTGTGTGATTCTTGGATTCGCTGCGTTTGCTTATACCGTCAAATATGTTCTCCTGACTATCGCCAGAGAATAAAACGTTAGCGTCTCTCGATCCATTATGCATGGTTACCTTATTACCAGCCTCTTCAATTTCTAATTTTTTAAAAATCTTTTTTTTTAACAATTCGAAATTATTTAGATTCGGTAATTTCTAAAAAAGAAACTCTTCAAATTGAAACCTGAAAAAATTATTATATAAATAAATAAACCAGCTCTTATATTTTATTTTTATATTTACTTTTATTTTGATCTCTATCTATTTCTGTTAAATATCCACTATATTTCTTGAAATATTAGTTTTAAATTTATATAAATAATAATTCCAAATTATTTTAGATTATTATGTATATATTATTTAGAAATTAATTTTTTCTATTTTTAAGAAATTTGTATAAAAATAGAAATTAAGGGCCATTCTGAATTTATGGGCTCCTGACAAATAATAAATGCGGTCTTATAAAAAACATTTTTTTATCATTGCAAAAAAATAATTACGAAAGTTGTTAGAGAGAGTAGAGATAAATAATACTCATCATTTCATTTTCCTTGTCTCATTACTTATTTTTCAAAAGAATCCGAAAAGTAGATGAGCTTGGTTGATGAATAAATAAATTAATGAAAAGGGATGTCAAATTTTATTAGATTTTTTCTTCCATGTCTAGTAGCGTCTTTAATATTTTCTCTGTGATAATTCCTATTCAACCTTTTTATTTTTTCCTCAACTAAATTTTCTAAGCAATCAAAAATTTTTTGCTGGACATTCTTAGCACGCCTGTTGTTTATTTTGACATCCCTGTTATAGAGAATGTAGAAGAAACCAGTAGTAATTTCGTTCACATTTATATCCGTTTATTTTCGCGGATATTTCGATTTTCATAACTTTTATCATCTCCAAATCCAATTATATTTTTAAAAATTATGTAATTAAATTTCATAGGCATCATTATCATTAATATAAAACTTCTCAATTATATAAGAAAATAAACTAAATTTACTTTTTTAATTAATTTATATATTAAATTATACTGTTTAAGAATGAATTACAATGCAGGCTCTAATTTCTTCTCAAATTGCGCTGCGGAAGTTCCCTGAGAAGTTATCATATTATAGACCGATAAACATTTTAAAGAGATTGTTATCCGTCGAAGCAAGAATGATACTCTAATGCATATACTCAAGCAAGAAGGCGTAGCATTATCCACTTGCTATGCTTTTCTCCTTCATTGAGCCTAAAGAGTCAAAGACAATAATAATTTTGCAGTTTGAATTCCTTCCAAAAAAACTTTCATTCTCCTAGATATCTCCATTCACAATTCTCTTCTTTCAAGTTTCATTCTTGTTTTGACGGACAAATTTCACCATTTCTCCTAGTATTTATAATATTTTAATTAAAAAGATATTATAAACAAAAGGAAACTCCAAGCAGAAATTATGTGGCTTCTCTTTTCATGTTCTGTTTTTTGAACAAAGTTCTTCAATCTAATCCGCGAACTGAAGATGAATCTTATCTTCATCGAAACAGGATGGATAGAACAGAATAACTGCTAGTTTCTTTTACCCGTCTCCACATATCTAAAATTTTCCAGTTTCAAATCACCAAAATTATTTTCTAAAGTGAAATTTGGAAAATATAGGGAAAGGATTATCTATTTTTGCTCTTATAAATCTGTAAAATCGTCTCATTTTTTTAAAGTTCTCTTAATTCTATAATGTTTAATAATTAAAAATGAAAAGACTCCTTAATCTCTATTTTTGTTGGACCATTTAGAGTACTATGAATTCACGGACCTTGCATAAGTTCGGTGCGGTTTCTCCTCTGGATGCTTAAAAAAAAAGTAAATTTCAAATTTATCACTAAACATTTTAAAAATCTGAATTATATACTATTCCCTCAAAAGTAATTTAACAATCTGTATCTTTGGTTTCGTCTTAATGGATAATTAAAAGACCTACATGAAAACCGAAAATAAATTTAATAGGTAAAACATTATGAAATGTATGATTTTGAATTTCATATAGCTTTCCTAATTATCCATTAAGACGAAATAAAAGATACAGCTTGTCTATTTATTTTTTGAAAGGGATAGTATATAGGTAATGGTAGTTTTTTAAATTAAATTTTTCAACGAAAAATCTTTTTTTTTTCATCCAAACAAGAGTGATACTCAAAGCCATATTAAATCGGCTTAAAAAAATGCATTGGCTTGAATTTAAAAACTTAATATTATCGAATTTGGATCTCTTGGAGGAATGGAGGAAAAATTATAGCAGGGTGGGTTCTGCCACGAGCATTTGGCCTGTCACTCTTGGTTGGTGGTATAATAGTCCAAAATTTAACAAATATCAATTTCAAAAATTTGCCATTATAAATTTTTTACTATTTAACTTATAAACAATTTATTAGATATTATTAAATATAGTTCAAATTTAATTAATAATTAGTTATATATATTCAATTTTTTTTAAATTAAACATTGTAAAATACTGAATTCTAAAAAATTAGTACACAAAGAATAAAATATTTTAATAT